>KZ651102.1:954499-966169 GCA_001010745.2 Gerris buenoi | reverse complement strand
AAATGAATATAATATATATATATATATATGATTAAAGTTAATAAATTAAAATGAATTGCATATTACTTTTTATCTAAATTGTTTTTTTTTTATAATTTAAATCACAAATAATAGATTTAACCTAATATAAAAGCATTATAGTTTTTTATCTGTCTTCAAAAAGTTAGAAAATTCTTATTACAAAAAAAAGTTAAGTAGATTAAATTACAAAGTAATTTTCTTTTTGAAATTTATAACCATATTTTTTTTCTTATTTGTAGTTTGTATTTTTTTTTTTAAATCGAGAAACTTATAATCATCAACTACTGTTAGATTATAAATGTCTTTCACGCCTTTTTTTTTTTTAAACATATATGATGTTGAAACCAGATCCGTATAAGAAAAAATATAGATTGAAACGCGGTTAGTCTGCTATTAATTCAGTTGTAAAAATAAGCTTTGTGATAAATGTTGGAGTAGATTATTACTTGACTGTATTTAATTCAGCGAAATGCCAGGGTCGATCTAATAAACTATATTATTGCCACGTTTCTAAGTCGTTTATCAAATTCAATATGGCTGACAATTGTAATTGTAAATCAAATGACATTATTCAGACATAATAAACCTGTGTTTACTTGTTCCACTTTGTGTTCGCGTAACTTGTTTTAGTAATAGATCAATATTGTGTTACAGTAGAGATACTTGTTGACTATGAGTAAGCTTGAATAGTAAAAAATCATAAAATTCTATTAAATCTACTACTGCAAGTCAAATGCGTTGAAACTTATGACTGTTAAGCTATAAATTACATTATTAGCATAGTATTATGGTCGTATAAAGAATGAGAAAGTTTTTATTAAAGGTGGCTTCAATACAATAGAAAATGTTGACGCATATCATGTATTTTGTTATGTTCCTTCGTGAGCTTGATAATAGATAAAATAGTCTGCCAATGAGTGTGACATTTATCTTTCTCGCGTCCAATCGTAGATAATTTTTACTTTTCCTCACTACCTATAGTAGGAAAAGTATTGTTTTCACCAAAACATTTTTTTTTTGGAGATTTCAATGGAATTATCCATTTTAGGTGTTTTTAAGACCTCCTGAGTGGTTTTCAGCATGACGTATGTATGTATGTGTGTTATCATCGTTGCGCCCAAGGTATTTAACCTAGAGAGTTGAAGCTTGGCAGAAAAATCAGTCCGTACCTGAAGTGGTGCCGCCCAGAAAATCAACTTTTTCCGTCATCTTGAAGGGTTTTGCTGAATAAGATTTTTTTTTTAAAAATTATAATAAATCGAAAATGCTCCTGAACGAGTTGCACGAATGTTCTGTATGACATCCTTTCTGTATGACAAACAAGCCCACCAAATTTCATGTTGATGTTGGCCGCCATTTTGAAGTTATCAATTTTTGAATTTTTAAACTTTGACGGTTAATAATACCGAAAGTATAAATAGGATTTTGACATATAGCATATCGTTGGAACCGGAAAAAAATAAGGATCAAATATGAAAAACCCCGATGAAATTCCATTAATTAGTTTAAAAGTTATAAGCGAATGTATTTATTTATTTTTGCGATAATTTTGATGACGTCAAAGTTTGTTTACATCTGTCAAAATACCGCCAAACTTCAAATAATTAAATAAAATATAGGTATTAAAAATAAGGGTTTTTTTTTAAAGAATGATAATAAATCAGTTAGTTCAGAACGGTCACCCATCCAAGTACTGACCACGTCCATTGCTGCTCCTTCTGCTGCGAAGCAGCAGGAGAGGCCACTTTAGTGGCCTCTGAAGTGAGGAAAAGTTCAGAGGTACCCCGTACCCGATTTTTTTTATATTATGCTCATACAACAAACTAATTTTATATCCTTTTTTGATTCTGAGCTCACCGGAAGTGACGGAAGCTGTGTAGTTAATGCCTTTGATTGCAAAAGTTCCTAGGCAGATGTCCGTTCCAGACATCAAGGTACATTTTTGGTCCCGTGTCAGTCGGTCGTTTAATTTTCAATTTTTGCGAACCACCATATCATTAAAACTATGCTTGTCTGGTTATAATGAAATATAAAACTTTATAAAACCAATTGCTGGGAGGAGCTTTCACTAATAAAATTGTTTATTATACTTGCGATTTAAAGTATAAACTTTTAACACTTTTACGGAAGATATCATGATTCATTTCCAGGTTGATTGTTGGAGCTAAAAACTGCACTGCGCTTTTATGACAGTGCTAAAATGTAACTATAAGTACACTCGCTTGCATTATGACTATGACATCTCTAAAATTACAGTGTTCATAAAACCACTTTTAATATAGATGCGTCCTCAATATATAATTTTGAGACCTAAATATATAATTTTTACATCACAATGTGGTAAAAATAAAAAAATTGAAACTTAAGGTTTTTTACAGTATTCTATGCTACTTATAAGCTTTATAATCTATGGTTTGAATTCTAAAAGCCCATCCTATGATGAAGCAGAAACATGAGGGTGAGAAAAAACGGGCGAATTGGTTCAAGTAAAGATACACTGCATGCTTGCTGGAACTTGGCCTTGCCCACCAGCGTGCGCTTCATGTAAACGCAATGATACTAATAAATGTAAAAATATAAACCTATTTATCTATTATTATTATCATTGCTTATTTACAATGTAGCTTGTTGCTATGGTAGGAAAATAATATTTGTACTACATTATTATACCTTTAATATGCGCGTGTAACTTTATTAAATGAAAAGGGCATATTATCTCTGTACGTACTAGGAAGTAGTCTTGCAGTACAGTTATTAGATCTGTATAAGGATTTACTTCTTTATCTAACGTTATACTCACATGTAATTGTTTTTAAATTATCCTTTATTGTATTTTAATACTGTCTGTGTTTAAAACGTGCTCGACTATCACCTGAAGAGGATTTATGAGAGGAAAGGTTTACACAGGGTTAGTTTTTGCTCGGAACAATGTAACTCGTGTAACTCCTATCTTTCCTTACGTTATGCCTTCAAGTCCTTGAGAAGTTATTACTCCAACACCTGTGCTTGGTGCTTGGCTCTCGCCCACTCGTACCGCTACTTTTAAATCTAAATATATTAAGATAGGGTTGATGCTTGTTCATTGTTTCAATATTGAAAACAACGAAAACAACCTTGATGTTTCCGTTTAAAGATAATTTTGTAAAATCCTTTCTAGAAATTAATTAATCTTGACAAAATGTNATAACGAAGTAAACAGATCCAACATCATTCGTTACTTGACATTATTGATTTTATTATACTATTAATTTGTCAAACTTTATTTATTTTAGTTTCATCTTTTTAACTGTTATTGCTTCCGAGCGTACCGAAAGTAACGGAAGCTATGTGATCGTTCTGAAGAACGAAAAAATGTTAGCGTCTCCGATTTCAAAAATTCCATGTCAGAAATCTGTTTCAGACATCAGGGACCATTTTTGGTTCCGTGTTTGTCTGTCGGTCGGCCTGTCGTTCAATTTTTGCGAACCAACATATCTTAAAAACTACCCAATTAAAATTTGGGTGGTAGGTCATAGTCATAATTTGATCCATTGTTGGTCCCGTATAAGTTTCAACCTCTTGCGCCTATTTTTTTCTCTTCCACTTGCGCACAAACATAAATTTATTATGTACTTATCTGATTTCAATGTAACTTTTATAGTTTATCGAAAGTAACCCGCCGATAGCCCCTGATTAATTTTAACCGTCTACGCCATGGGCGTAGCCAGGGGGGGGGCAGATAATTTCGTGAAATCCTTTCTAGAAATTAATTAATCTTGACAAAATGTGTAAGAAGATTTATCGATCGAGGTGTTGAATGTAATTTATTGTGGTTTAAATTTTATTCTGTTTTGCTTTTGTGAATGCCGAGAGAAACGGAAGTATTATGATCATTACGAACGACATTTTTTATGTTTCTAAATTCTAAATATTCTAACAAAAATGCGTTTCAGGTATAAGGGAGCAATAGTTTCTGTCTGTCAGTCAACATTTCGGTGATTGACCGAATGAAAACTAATTGTCTGATTTTGATGAAATAAGGATGTTATGTCGTTAAGTTAGGCAACATATTAGGTACTTCTTTATATTGTTACTCCCGTATGTTTTCTTTAGTATATAAAGTGACTTCGACTAAATTATAACTATTAAGACAAAGCGATGTTAAATCAATGTACTTTGAGACAAAGGAATCACTCTTCTGTTTTTATAAAGAGAGTAACATCCTAAGTTAGACCATTCCGTACCCCTTCCCTTCATTAGATTGTTACTCCCCTCAATTTTCTTTATAAGAGGAGTAATAATCAAAAAAAGTTCCACAAATTATTGTTCTTTTATTCATTTTAACATCTGTGGAGATCTCGCGCTGCACACAACCTTCTTTTCCTTCTGAGCTTACCGAAAGTACCGAAAGCATTACGATCATTCTGAAGAACAACTTTTTTAATGTCTTTGTTTTAAAAAATCCCTTATCAGTCTTGTGTCTGTATTTCGGTCTATCCCTCGTCATTTTCGTGAATCACCATATCTTAAAAACTACATGACTGATGATAATGAAATTGGATGGTACATTAATCTATTGGTCCAAAACTACTAGTAATTAAGTTGCGGCACAAAGCTAATTTGTGTAGCACTTTTGATCTTGGTCCTTCTCTGGTTGGGAAGAGGATTAATATTAAATGAGAGCGGGATGTGAATCAGCAAAACCGGAGGTCTCGACAGCAACATTCATTATTACCTGTGGTTTAGAATGCATGGGTTTAAGGGCCGGGTCCTCGGTAGCTCATGTAGAAGAGCAGTTGCCTTTCCTGTCAATAAAGTTACATAGCATCGGGCGTGGTCCCAACTAGGATGGTGATCACAAATCTGGGCTCAATCCCAGACCAGGGCCCCTCTCTCCTTGGTCAGGAACTCGATAATCACCCAGCATCGCCCTATAAATGAGTATCTGCTTAAGTGAAGAGGCGACTAACTGACTGCGTATGTCAATTGCAAGAGCCGATGGAACAACTCATTAACTCGGTGTTATCTATTACATACACATTTGTGTTCACCTTTCGGCAGACCTAGGCCTAGTCCAATATTAAAGGAGGATTAAAACCCTGCCTGGGAACACTGGTTGAAAATTGGTTTAAAGGAGAGTGGTATTGTGGACTGTTACAATATCAACTATTTAATTTAACTTTGGAAATCCGATTGTTTTTAACTTTGTGAAACCAGGGGACTAGGTTTGCCTAGTTCAAAAACAATCCGATAAGTGACTGTGTGCCGAATCTACGCTATAACGTTCTAGAATGTCTTATCGGATTTATATGTCGGCTCTCTGAGTTTAATAACGAAGTAAACAGATCCAACATCATTCGTTACTTGACANTGCTACGAGAAGGCGTCGACAGAGACTTGGGGTGGCTGAAGTGAGTGCCTTCATTTCTTTCGATCTGGCATCGGGTTACACTGCCACCCCCATTAGCCCATGGTCTAACTTTTGCTAATTGATACTTTAATTCGTGTGAAAAATCAAAACAATTTTGACAGATTAAAAAAAAACAGGGGAAACAATTAAACCAATTAGACAATAATTGTTTTTAAAAGCATAAAATCAATAAAGTACGTGGATAGGATACGAGGATGCTATATGCCACACCAATTGACAGTCTATTTTTACTTTTCCTCAGTTAATGATGAGTTTATAGTTTTAAAGGATAATTGGAGTAGACGGAATCGCACTTCCTTGGAAAGTTCTATAGGAAGGTTCCTAAAGGTGGGTTCACAGTTAGCGAATCGAAAATCGTATCCATCTGTGTAGATGAGATTATATTCATGAAGCCATGGTGACGTCATCGATGATTTCCCCCGTACTACGCTCCGTTCACACAGGTTATCAATAAAGACGAATGGTATGGTATCTGGTGTTTTGAAGGAATATATTCGCTGTTTAAAGTTTTCTTTTGATTTAACAATAAACTTTTTAAACATATCGATTAATTTACACTGTAGGAAATGCTTATCCTTAAAAAAATTATGTTTCCTTTTAAAAAAAATCGGGTACAGGGTACCTTGGAACTTTTCCTTACTTTAGCCTTATTGCCACTACAGGTAAGGACTGATTTTTCTGCCGAGTTTCAACTCTCTAGGTTAAATACCTTGGGTGCTACGATGATAACACACACATACATACAGATGTCATGCTGAAAACCACTCAGGAGGTCTTAAAAACTCCCAAAACGGATAATTTCGTTGAAACCCCGAAAACAATTTTTTTGGTTGAAAACAATTATTTTCCTATATACCTTAGTAGAGAAGGCGAGGAAAAGTAAAACATGATTTGAAAGCAAGTAATTTTTTGATTCTTTTAAAAGCTTTTTTTTCTGATCTGGACCGAGATTAAATGAGATAGTTAAGGCCGATTTAGAAGNCAAAAAAATTACCCCCCCCCTAAAGGCAACCCTGGCTACGCCCATGGTCTACGCTCTAACTTTTGCTAATTGATACTTTAATTCGTGTGAAAAATCAAAACAATTTTGACAGATTAAAAAAAAAAAAACAGGGAAAACAATTAAACCAATTAGACAATAATTGTTTTTAAAAGCATAAAATCAATAAAGTACGTGGATAGGATGCGAGGATGCTATATGCCACGGAATTGACAGTCTATTTTTACTTTTCCTCAGTTAATGATGAGTTTATAGTTTTAAAGGATAATTGGAGTAGACGGTATCGCACTTCCTTGGAAAGTTCTATAGGAAGGTTCCTAAAGGTGGGTTCACAGTTAGCGAATCGAACATCGTATCCATCTGTGTAGATGAGATTATATTCATGAAGCCATGGTGACGTCATCGATGATTTCCCCCGTACTACGCTCCGTTCACACAGGTTATCAATAAAGACGAATGGTATGGTATCTGGTGTTTTGAAGGAATATATTCACTGTTTAAAGTTTTCTTTTGATTTAACAATAAACTTTTTAAACATATCGATTAATTTACACTGTAGGAAATGCTTATCTTAAAAAAATTATGTTTCCTTTTAAAAAAAATCGGGCACAGGGTACCTTGGAACTTTTCCTTACTTTAGCCTTATTGCCACTACAGGTAAGGACTGATTTTTCTGCCGAGTTTCAACTCTCTAGGTTAAATACCTTGGGCGCTACGATGATAACACACACACATACATACAGACGTCATGCTGAAAACCACTCAGGAGGTCTTAAAAACTCCCAAAACGGATAATTCCGTTGAAACCCCGAAAACAATTTTTTTGGTTGAAAACAATTATTTTCCTATATACCTTAGTAGAGAAGGTGAGGAAAAGTAAAAACATGATTTGAAAGCAAGTAATTTTTTGATTCTTTTAAAAGTTTTTTTTTCTGATCTGGACCGAGATTAAATGAGATAGTTAAGGCCGATTTAGAAGGGAGTGTTTCTCACCCTCCACATTCGATAAACTCGTCTTCGANCAGGTAAGGACTGATTTTTCTGCCGAGTTTCAACTCTCTAGGTTAAATACCTTGGGTGCTACGATGATAACACACACATACATACAGATGTCATGCTGAAAACCACTCAGGAGGTCTTAAAAACTCCCAAAACGGATAATTTCGTTGAAACCCCGAAAACAATTTTTTTGGTTGAAAACAATTATTTTCCTATATACCTTAGTAGAGAAGGCGAGGAAAAGTAAAACATGATTTGAAAGCAAGTAATTTTTTGATTCTTTTAAAAGCTTTTTTTTCTGATCTGGACCGAGATTAAATGAGATAGTTAAGGCCGATTTAGAAGGGAGTGTTTCTCACCCTCCACATTCGATAAACTCGTCTTCGAATATCGAATCGATATTTCCTGTTAGAAATCTCGAATAAAATAAATATTTTCTTGGTTTTATTGACAGACACTTTTACTCGAAGGCTTTGTTCGAGAAAATGTTTTTGTATTAGTTGGAGTTGTCTCGAACCGATTGTTTGGTCGCTGTAGCTCGGCTTACCTGATTTTCCGACATCATTCTAACAATTCGTTTTCTGACACTTTTACTCTGTAATGGATGATCACACGAAGCTATTTACGTCAAACTGAGAGAATGCCTTTGAGAAAACTAAACCATTTTTCTCCTAGTTTTATCCGTTCTAATTCAGGCACCTGTCAGGTCAATATAACTACTATTGTATCACGTTGCTAGTTTTTAAAAAGAGTAATAATATATTGTTTATAAAGTGCACGATACATCTTACCTCCGTGCATCCGATCCATCATCACACCAGATGTTACTCTTTCATCAAGATCAATCTACTCTCACAAATTTGTCATTGTTCTTTCACTAACTTACCGTGTTTATAGCTCATTCGATTACCAAAACCTAAACATTAATCAATTACTTCTGTAAAGTTATAAGATAGATGCATTTCCACCCCTTTGTTGTTGCATTGCTAATCCGATTAACTCCATAGCCTTCTGAGAACGTCTCTATAATATAGATCAAGTAGGGTAGGTTGCTAGAAATAGAAAATCAATGACGATATTGTCTTATTGGCCCGTCACCTTAATGTTGCTTCTAGGGCTCGAGGAATGATGACGCCCCCTTCTAGAGCTCCATTCTATTCCTGAAATAATCCATTAACCCTTGACTCGACTGAGCGATTCATCATAAGATTGACAAGGGAGCCCTCTAAAGTAGGGGTTTCTACGCCCTGCACAGATGCTTCCCACAACTTGCTAACTTAACACCTTCTCGATAAGTTTAGACATTCTCGGCTCACATTACCCAATTTTTACTTTCTTTTAGTCCTATACTTAATAACCATAATTAACATAAATAGGCAAGGTCATTTCTTAAGTTGGGACAACTGGAAGTCCAACAATTAATAACGACAATAAATAGACCAAAATAAATTTTAATATCAACATTACTGACAAGATCTTAAGAATCTAACTATTTGTTTACCCTTCACCATAATCGTCTCGAGGAAATCCACCAAACCCTTTATACTGTATCTACACATAAGCGCTCGTAACTCACCGGCACGCACGAGTGGCATTCGTCCATTCGTCCCGTAACGCGAACCGCACAATCACCGAGTGTTACTTTGTCGATACAAGCATTTGACTCGTCTCAGAAACCCGCACTCAGCGCGAGTACCACGAGAGGCAAGGCGAGTGAATTAAGTACTCATTCGCCACGCCTGCACAGATGCTTCCCACATCTCGCTAACTTAACACCTTCTCGATAAGTTTAGACATTCTCGGCTCACATTATATTTATGATTACAATAGCTACCAATTTTTACTTTCTTTTAGTCCTATACTTAATAACCATAATTAACATAAATAGGCAAGGTCATTTCTTAAGATTGGGACATCTGGAAATCCAACAATTAATAACGACAAAAAATAGACCAAAATAAATTTTAATATCAACATTACTGACAAGATCTTAAGGATCTAACTATTTGTTTACCCTTCGCCATAATCGTCACGAGGAAATCCACCAAACCCTTTATACTGTATCTACACATAGGCGCTCGTAACTCACCGGCACTCACGAGTGGCATTCGTCTATTCGTCCCGTAACGCGAACCGCACAATCAGCTAGTGTTACTTTGTCGATACAAGCCTTTGACTCGTCTCAGAATCCCGCACTCAGCGCGAGTACCACGAGAGGCAAGGCGAGTGAATTAAGTACTCATTCGCCACGCCGATCGCTTTCCAATTGTGCGAATGTGCAAATGCGTCTTTACAGTCAGTCAAGCACTGTTTTGATTTTAGTACCTTTTGGCGTTAAATAGATTACAACATATCTGTGGTTTTAGATCATGGTTTAAGAAAAGAATGCTCAACATATATAGCTCCTTAAGATGGCTACCAAATATTACCGATCTTTTATCTGTGCCAGATATTCGATCTAAAATTCATAAATTAATTAAATATAACGTTTCCTTTGACACAAACTATTAAAAATCTACTGTAAAATTAATTGGTTTAGGTTTTTGAAAACAACAGTGAGTACCCATTTCTGTTTCTGAAATGAAAATAATTTATTTTTTTATCTGTATAGTTTTTATGTCTTGTGAATATTAATTTCGAGGTTAAAACCTAATATAAATAAATGGTGAATAATATTATTACTTTATTTTTTTCAAAAATTGAGTCGTAGAAGAGATTTCTCGATATAAATCTGTTAACAGCAGAAACTATGAACACTCTCTAGTTAGTAGTTTACATTTCAGACCATTTTATTTTAAATTGGAAAAACTGGAAAACAGAAAACAAATTAAACTACCTTTTAATCCCCTCACTTTACGCGTTAGAACCCAATATTTATGTCAACTACAATTTATTTTTATTTTAAACTTGAGTAAGTCCCGTTATTGTTCTGTAATATTTTTTCAGATCAATCAATGATGAAAGGTCAATCAAATTATTTTTTGTTATATATTGTAGAAGTATCTTATTATTAGTTTGTGTGTGATTGGCTGTCCTCAAAATCCTTGGAGAGCTTATTCTAATTCCAGTCGTCCTATCGAGCTGAAACTTGCCACATAGACTCTGTACCAATACTAAAATATGCTTTTAAATGTTGGGTTATTATTACCTGCTATTATTATATAGAAGGTTTATAATAATATCTTAATTTTTTATTTGTGTGGTGCATACTAAGTCATCAATTATTTCAGTATTATTTGAATTTATCCTTGATTTGTTGAGTGTAAAATCAATTTCGGATCGTGGCTGTCCACAAAGATAAAACTATTATTTTATTAAACAAAGGGTAATTTTAGTTTCTCCTGGCCATAGATATCTATTAAGCTTCATCTATTTTTGATTGTTTGGTGACTTTTGGTCGGAATTATCTTATTACGTGGATGAGGGTCGAGTAGAGTGGCAAATGATAAAGTGTTACATTTAATAACTATTTCACATACAGACGTATTCCCCTGGTCTATTTCATGATTGTTATTTATGCCTGTTATTGAAGTAGTTATATTCCTTCATAATTATCTTGGACGATCGCTTTAGATTGTTGGAAGATTAGTTTTATTTCATAAGAAAATTTGTTAAGATCCCTAGCGTCCTGCACATAGCGCTTGTGTATAGTTCTTGAGAGTAGTAGTATACCGGTGTTCGTATATGTGTGTGCATGGTAGTGGAGAGTAGAAGTAACTTATTTTTCTAGGCGGGAGGATTTAATCCTTATCAGAGTGGTCTGTTGTATAAATAGATAAGAGAAGTTTGATGCGACGATGTCTGCGAGCCGTGCCTGGTTCATATCTCTTGCTGTCGTGATATGTTCTTATCCTTGATGTTAGCTCTGTGTCGACAGTCTGCTGTTAGCATGACTGTACCTAGTCTCATGTCGTATCTCTTCTCTAGAGAAACTCTTGGTCCTAGAGACCAGACACAGTTTTTCACTACTTTTATCTAAATCGTTTTTCAAATCTTCATAACCTTGCCTGACGACGTTACTAGACTAAGGGAAAATATAATCCGTATTTTTCTCATCGTCTATAATCTAATCAAAAGTGTTTGTTGTGTCATATATTTATGACATTGATTGATTTTATTATTTTGATGTTGATTTGACTTAGTTAATGTTTGGTGCTTAAGTTGAAATACATATTATTTACAACGAAAGTTCTTGTGTTAAACTTTAGTGCGAGTTAGTTGATATCGGTTACGCTACATT
>KZ651102.1:933201-953914 GCA_001010745.2 Gerris buenoi | reverse complement strand
TTATTATTATTTTATATTTATTATATGGTAGTATTTATGTATTGTTTGAATTTGTTATCCATGATGTTTGTTGAGTGTAAAATCAATTTCAGGATCGTGGCTTTCCACAAAGATAAAAAACTATTATTATTATTAGTCAATGGGTCATTTTAGTTTGTTTTGGTCATAAATATCTTTTTAGCTGCATATTTTTTTGATTCTTAGTATGTACTCTATTTTATAAATAATAAATACTTGATATATTCCGTATTGTATATTGGACAAGCTGGCCTCGTCTAGGTGTCATGCACACCAGGTAATTGTATTGTAGGACTAAAAACCCTTTTCATAAAATTATTATGAAAGAAAGCTAATTTTTAAATATAAATGGTGGCATATAAATAGCTTTATTCTTTAATCAAGATAGTGACTTTAATAAAATAAGACTTATCAAAAATATTTCTTAGTAGCTCCTTCCTAGGGTATAAGGAATCTCCATGAAAAATTTAGCTCTCTATTGCCGTTTTAGAGATACTGTGATGGATGAATGAGCGTTTGGATTTTATATACAGATTAGATAAAGCCTGTTTTTTGTTAGTTCTGTTCTTAATGAATATTTGTTAGTATTTAAAAGTGAGCTTTTGTTTTTATTCCTCCGTACCATGAAATTTTAATCTAAAATTTACTTTTGTTTTAATCAGTTTCTGTTGAATAAATGCTGTAAATAAATTACAGAAACGTACATCGAATTTTATTCTTCTTGACGTTGTTCGTAACACTAGAGAGAACACGGAAAAAAAACTACACCTTGAAAACGGTTTTAATTAGTTCAGGATGGAATTAGTTTTTTTTCAGTTCGGTCTACTGCAAAATAGATACACTTCTAACTTGTTCCTTTGGGCTGTAACCATGTGAACTTTAAAAGGGTTAAGTTGGCCCTTTCCCATTCTCCGAATGCTTATTTTAAAACTTCAGGGTGTATTGAAGTATAAGAAGTTTTAAAACAAGTTAAGAAGAGTAAAAGTAAAGGAGAGGAAAAAGTTTTTGCTCAAGTTAATTATAAAGGATGTTATATAAAGGTCTTGGAAGGCGAGAGTGTTAGGGCTTAATCGTGATAAGGGCTCCTCGGTGCAGAAGGGTTAAGTAGCAAAGATAAGTACTTGGGCCGAGCTTAGTCTTTGCCCAGGGGCCTTAATTCTACCAACCTTCGCCGCCTATTTACAACCATCTGACAAATTTTACACACTAAACAACGCTAACACCCCTTCAACTTAACTCATCTTTTGAACAGGTGGAAAGACTAACTTATTTAAAATGTATCTAGGCGTTTTCCAATTTATAAAGGGTCAATAGACGCATGAACAAAGACTAATTTTTAAACAAATTTAGATATTATTGGGGATGTTTGATGGGCCACTTCAGGTGCGAAAAATACAAATTAAGTCATTTTCGATGTTTCGACCCTTCTTTTTAAGGTCATCCTCAGTCATAGTTTTATTTCTGTATTTCTGTGATAACTTCAATTGACAATACACAAAGTCTTAATTCAAAGTACTTATCCTAAAGCACGTTATTGTACGTATTAATTGTCAATTTTAGTTATTACAGAAATAAAACTATGACTGAGGACGACCTTACAAAGATGGGTCGAAACGTCTCATCGAAAATGACTTAAATTGTATTTTTACACACCTGAAGTGGTCCATCACACATCCCTAATAATATTCAATCAAAAAGGTGTCGATCCCAACATATCCCAGAACAAATATTAGATAAAATATTAATCGACTTAAATATGATGTTCAACTTGAAATAACAATTTTTTTGTTCGACGTCCTTTCAGGCCTTGAACAAAACGAGTAAAATTTAGATACCTAGATAATAGATAAAATTTAGATACCTACTAAATTTGTATCCTAAAATTTTTTTAATAATAAATATACTTTAATATGAAATTTATTCAAAACTACTGTAAATATTTATTATAAGGGATTGTTAACATATCGTTTTGATTCTCAGTATTCTCAGACTTATTTACAGAAATTGATTCTTCGACGTATGGTTCATTCATAACGAGTTCGTTTTATTTTAACAGCATAATCAGTCCAGCGGTACAAGATAGCGGCTCTTAGTATTTTTTAGCTATAAATTTGAAATAGTTTATGGTAATGACGTGAAACAAATGCTTTTAAATGCAGTTTTATTGCTTCAGCGCAATTAAATTGTTTTAAACACATTACGCCGAACCCGAAGTCTCAAGCACAACCTTTTCCCAAAATATTAGATTTTAAAATTTAGAGGGGGGAATTTTTTGTTTTCAAAATATGTATGAGTATAACTGATTTTTGATTCGCTAAAAATAGAGAGGGGAAGAGGACGAAAAACGCAATTTTTAAAGATGAATCGTTACATTAACGCTACCAAATATATACCTACATTGTATACCTCAGGGTGTCCTCCTCTTTCATTTAACACCCTACATAATAAATAGTAAGAGTCTTTGGTTTTGCCTATGGCCTATTATAGACCATAAAAAATAATACCGCAGAGCAAAATAAACCAATAGGCTTTTTTCTTTAGAAACAAAGAAAAAAAACCTGTTTTACAGTAAACATAATACAAAGTTGATTTTGATTTAGAGTTTTATTGAGTATTTGAACATGATTTGAGTTGAAACATGGCGAAATATAAACACGAGAATGCAAGAAAGACATAGAATTCCAATTCTTCAAATGACACGATTGCTCATCTAGAAATACTAATTGATTATGTTTATTATATGCCTTTTACTTTAAAGGGTAAAATTTAGAATGAAATATTATCCAGTCTTGAAAGAGATCATATTGGCAGATTATATATATTTTGTTTTATTTACTAATAGTTCTACTGTTGGAATTGGTACTTTATGTTTCGTTATTATCTGTGTAATCACTTTTACTAAAGCTTCTGCATGCAATCAGTTTTATGCTTGAGGGAAATAATAATAGTTGTTTGTTTCAAAGTTAGTATTGTGATAGTTTGCAATATTAAGTAGGGTTACTGCAGTTAGGTAGGAATAGAGTCTGATAGTTTTGGATTACGTAGCAGAAGAGGTCATCATATGACTCGACTTATATGCAAAGGAATAATCTTATTCCCAGGATATGTTTTTATAGTGAACATTTTCCAACACGTTTTATAAAATTTTATTTAATATAAGAACTTTGTCAGTTTAGACTTGAATTATTTTAATGTCAATTATGCTTAGCCCTGAAGGTTACGTGGAACACGATGAAACAAACTTGGGAATTTTATTTTAAGTATTCATACCATTAGAGGGTTTCATATTAAAGTGTTCTCAACTTCTCTGTAAGAAAAATGTAAAATGTCTCTTTAGATGATATTAGTAAAGAGGCTTCTTGTCTTACTCGAGGAGACAATTATACTTAGCAATACTCATGAATGTCTTTTTGACTTAATATTAGCACAAGCCTAATGTGTTTTAATTTAACAGTTTTTAAAATTTTTATTATTGTTATTACTTTTTGTTGTTAAAATCAAACGAATCTAATTGGCCTCTGACTATTTTAAATAACACTATACTTATCTAACCATAACAGAAAGTTGTAGCAAATTTTATTTTGCTAGTTTGTACTTATGGTACTTCTTAGTAACTAACTACGTTAACTAAATTCTAAGTACTAATCATTTAATACAGTGGAACCTTTTTCTCAGCTAAAACCTGAAAAATGACCCCCATATACGTGTGAATATCCCGAACATACGCGTTTTAACTCCTTTAGACCAAACTACTCAAGTATACGTGGTTATTTTTCAGTAAATTGAAGCCTAAGCCTAGTAAATGTTCTGATGAAATACTTCGTATAGTTTTTAAATCACGTAATATTTTTTTTAGGACTGAAACTGCACGTGGCCTGCTAAGACAGTCAAGATCTCTACCCAATCCTTTTTAATTAATTTAACAATTAATAAGTCAAATAGGCTTTTTAGGGATTTGTAGATATTTCTCGTAACCCTTGTTCCGAGGGTGTCCATCTGCCTATCGCTCTTTGGTTCATGGCGTCCGATTAAGCTAAAAAGCAGAATTTAAAACACTGGCGCAACTTTTTTATCCAACCATATACAACAGTTAAAAAAGGAAAAGTGTAGAGAAGTTAAAATTGAATATGTGCAATTCGCAAAAATACACTGTGGTACACTTAATTTTTTTTTTTTTTTTTTAGTGGGGTATCAAATAGAAGCTGCTGATTTGTAAGTTACAAATATATAAATATGCCTCTTTTTGTGGGACGATGAAAATTCCGCGAGGGAATTGCCAATTTTTTGAAACTTATAAAGCTCATATATTCCGAGGTCATCCTGACCTCTGTCAGAGCTAAAATTCATAAAAGCTCGAAAGCTGTGTTCGAAAAAACTAATTATAACCAGAAAATTTTATCGAAAGGTAAGAAAGAAAATTCTAGGGCTCTGACTAGAAGTAAAACTGTATTTAGGGTGGGACAAGTAGGAATGATCTCAATTCCTAAAAGAGTGATGAATGATTGCTCCTTTAGATATGAGTAATTTTAAATAATAGTGCCTATAGTATGTCGTTATTAGTTCAGGAGAAATTTCAATATGTATAAAAGTCAAATAGATTAATTTAAAAATATTTTACGGAGTGAAGAACATGAAAAACTTCATGTACCCCTCTCGTGTGTATGTGAAACACTTATTTACCCTAAAAAATGAATAATGTAGATGATAGAGATTTGCTTGGAAAGCCAAACCGTGTATATATTCCTTTGGAATGCGCTTTCAACAAAAAAGTGTTTTGACGTATGATTTAGTTGCTTGACACTGGAGACTGACAGCAACTTGGTCCAAATGGAACTATAAAATTGGATTAATTTGCATGCTTAATTGTAGAAAATTTACGAGTACCTATTTTTATGTCAATTTCTCTCGCACGTGTTATTGTCGATCTTGAGTATGCTTTTGTGAAGTTGTCGGCGCGGGGCTGAAGTCTACTTGCATTCCCTTGTAGGTCGCGTGTGGTTTCCGTCGAGGAAGGAGTGGTTCGAGGCAGCGGTTTCTGGGGTTACGGAGTTTGTGGCCGGCATCCTCCACTTAGTGCTAAACTCCTCTTCCTTTCTCCACTGGAACGACCACCGCTGTAAAGCCCGAAACATTAATATTAACTTGGACCGCCATCATTAACTTGAGCATTCAAATAACTGAACTAACAAGTTACGGCTCTTGTAAGAAACTTAAGAGAACCCTTTACCTTTGCTTCAAGGTATAGGTCCTTTTAGAGAACTTTCCTTAATTATCAAATTCTACGGATCAAGACATAAAATGATTATCTATAATAATAATCGTTTATTTTGTTAACCAATAAATTAAATGCAATATAAATATTTGTAACAAAACGGTAGCCTTGGTCAGTGGACCGTCAGGCGAAAATGGTTATCTATTTTTTTCTATAAAATGATTTATCTTTAATTATCTATTTTTCTACACGATATTGTGCATCCTGGCCGTTTCCATCAAATATTCTTCTTCTGCTTATTTGTTGAGCCGTATAAATATCCATAAAACATTTTTAGATTTCAAAGTAACAACTGATGTGTTTTTGCTACTTTACTTGAACATACACGTATGAATTATCTCTGCTCTTAATTTAATTTATCCGACCTCATTATAATATACAATTCAACTAGAATTTCGGTGATAAGTATGGTGTTAAGGCTGTCTAATTCGCATTTATGCATTATTTTTATCAGTAGAGTTTTATTTTTTACTAAAGGAAGGTTTATAGAGTGATGCAGTTTTATTATTATTCTGTATACAGTGTTTATTCTAATAATCAAATGTCAATGATTCAATAACTAAGTACTGCTCAAAATATACATTTAATTGGTTGTAAAAGCAAATGATTGTACGGTCTTGATTTGAAAAGGATGAGTTTCAAAGTGATTAAATGATTGATGTATCGTGGGTCAAATCCTAGAAATTAATTAGTTGAAGGAGATGAATGAGTGGATGAGGAGTGTGTTTGCGTCTTGTAAAGGTGTCAAGGGTGCAGAAAGAGAGCTCTGTATATTGTATGGGAAGGTGCTCTCGAGTTAATTCCAATCGAGGGAAGGGATTCCCTGGCCCTTCTCATCTCTCGCTACCGTAATTGAAGGTAAATAGAGGGAGAAGTAGATCGCTATTTTCATTAGTTAGAACTGGGTGGTTTGAGGCGGCTCACGAGTTCGAAAACGACGGTGGAGGTTCATCAATATCGGAAAGGTTGATTTCTGTGCTAGTGCCCTGAGGGAGTATCTGCAGACTCATATATAGAAGTAACACGGAGTGTTTTTGTTTATCAGCGTGAAGGGCCTTTTCCTCCCCCTGCCGTCTTTCTCCTGCGGATGTCGGATGTCGAAGTCCCTTTCTATTGGCCCTTGAGGTTTTTCAAGCCTCACCACCTCTTATATTGCTTTTCTCCAAGGGTCCCTTCTCACTCGCTCCTCCGGACCGGAGAGAACTTGCTTACGGGCTTTTTCCTCAGTGTCGAATCTCGGGGAGGTCGGACGGTAGACACAGACATCCACTGTTTGCTCATCCTCTCACTCCTGTCTTGAAGAACTTTCTAATCAGAGACCTTCCAAAAATCCCGACACTTGAAATCAATTCTATACTCTTCTCTAACCTCCGCCCTGTCTTTTTTTCTCCCCCGCTTCTTCTTTTACACACGATTTTTCATCTCGGTCCCCGAATCAGGGGAAGGTTGCCTAGAGCAGACGGAACTAGTTATTAAGAGAGCCTCAAGGCACATGGGCCAAGTGATAGCCCGAGAAGGTTTCATTTTCAAACTCCGATAAAGGAGAAGCTTATGAAGGATTTAACTTGCCGTTTTGACTAGCAGCTATTTGTTTCTACCCGGGCCAACCTAATAAATTTCTCACAACCACGAAACTTCTAATTCAAACTTACATTTAGTCAGCCGCAAATTTAATAAACATATTTTATAATTTAACTTGGATAAAAAGTTGTGGCGTTTAATCCCTAAATTAAATAAGATGGGTTTAACTTTATACCACAAACATATCAACAACTTAGTGTGACAAATTATACTGATGTTCAAAATAATTTTCTTTCCTTATTTATCTCTGGGATTACGGTGTCGTTACCATAAAGTTTATATTAAAACATTCACCTCTTTGAAACATTCTGAATTTCATCAACAAAGAGAGTGATTTTAATTGGATGTAATTTATTAAAGAGAAGG
This sequence comes from Gerris buenoi, assembly GCA_001010745.2. Lineage (NCBI taxonomy): Eukaryota > Metazoa > Arthropoda > Insecta > Hemiptera > Gerridae > Gerris > Gerris buenoi. The sequence goes on along the minus strand of KZ651102.1, from coordinate 946,677 downwards.
GTGCTTAGTATTATATCTACGTATATAGCTTACTGGATGTATATATATTTATATCAACGGATTATATGTTTAAAAATAATTAATCCTTTAATATATTAATTGCTTTATTTTATGTTGAATAATGAGTCATATTGAATATTTATACAGTAGCCCTGTGCGTACATATTTCCTCATCCTATGTGTGTAATTATTTACACATATAGCATATGAAATATCTAATCAACTAAACATTATTTATTTTGTGAAAAAATAATATGTCAATAATACTTTTAAACTAAACTATTAAATATATCAAAATGACGATCGGCATACAATTATAAAGACATAAATAACTCCAAGGAAGTTTTAGTCACTTTATTAAACCGAGGATCTATATAATTTATGTGGTGTAATTTATCTTTCGTTAACATACCTGCTTGACCAAAAGTACCTATTCAAATATTTAAAACTTTTCAGATATGTTATGTGTGTAATAACTTATAACCCAAACAGGAAAAAAGGTAGGCAAGCCCCAAAAAGTCATCTCCTAAATACTAGGAGTTAAATACATATTTGTAAAACAAAAATGCTTCATGTGGTGTGTCAATTTACTTTATCTACTCACGGCAGCAAAATTAAGCATTGTTGTACTGTTTTCAGTCTGCAAAATGTCATTTTTCTTGATTCTTTTGAATAAAGTGTCAGCAAAATATCAAAGTGTCAGCAAAAGTTCAAAGTGTCAGCAAAAGTTCAAAGTGTCAGCAAAATAACAACAGGCTGTCACATTTTAAGAAAATTTTACTAAAAAAAGGTTACTTCATCGCAGGTTATAAACACTCTCACATTGTTTATTTTTATATATTTAAGCGTAATATTCTGCTAAATAGTTATATCTTATTTGAAAATAACTTAAATAATTATAGTGACAAATATATTTTACTATTTTACAATGATTTTTTAAAAAAAAAACTCTAAAAATGAGATAAAAAACAGTTGTTAATAAAAAAAGTGGCAAAACTGAATTGTTTTGCCTTTGTTTTGTTTTCTTGATGACTCAAACTTTCGTTTTTTTTTACAACTTTAATTTCTTTAAATCTTTTATATATTGAAAAGGTAATATAATAATTATTGTAATTTTTCTGCCGTTAGTAGATAAAATATTGTATGTAACTATGCAGCAAAGGAAACATTCCTGACTCGTTTAAAGATTACCTGCTTCGGTTACACCTCAGCAGGTAATTAACATTTGCCTGCCTCGGCTTCGCCTCGTCAGTCAACATGTAATTTTCCTGACTCGGCTTCGCCTCGTCAGTAAAATAGTAAATTTCCTGCCTCGGCTTCGCCTCAGCAGTAAATTTGTTTAGCCTATCCTCGCCTTTGGCTCGGAACTAAAACTTAAAAACTTGTCAGCAAAATTCCATTTTGCTGCCTAGTTACATAAATAACTATTTCGATATCTCCTCGGGATGTGTTTTTTTTTTTTTTCCTTCTTTAATATTTATGCCAAATTAATTAGAAATTTACCCAGTAGTTATAGTGGCTCTAAGTGTTTACTCTAGCTACAGACAAAGACTTATAGGACTTCAAAAGTATAAAACAATAAAATCATGCCATCGAATTGTTGCTCCATCAATAATTTATCTACATTTACCATCTTCGTATAAGTGAAAGTAAAAATAGTCCCAAAAATATTAATACAAAGAGAAAAGATAAATGGTGAAACTGTCCATTTATATAGCAATGTGTGGTGTCTCCACACTATTAGAGTGATGAGGAGTGGTATTTAATGCAACTTAGAAGAAATGTCCCATATTTATTCTACATGACGCACTAAAATCAATGTAATAGTGGACAATTTACTAGTTTGTAGAAGAGTGACTACAATCACAATACAAATATGTGTATGCGAAATTGTAAGTACCTACTGTGGAATAAATTTTATTTTAAGTTGGCTAAACTGGTCTGCACACCATATCTGCTAAAGTGGCTCGACCATAAATGTATCAGTCTCATAAAAATATTTATGAATTATTTATAAAATCATTATAAAAATTATATTACCGTGTAGTTTTTTTAATTATGTATTACAAATTAGTTGAAAGATAAAATTTATACATTTTAAAGTACTCTTTAAAGTAAGAAAAGTATAATTTGCAAGCCTACCCTGTATTAAATATCCAAAACATAGGCTTGACATAAACATTAGTTTTGTGTTTCATTATTTCATTTAATAAAACTTTTCTCATGCTGATGTTTCAAATTAAAAACATATTTATGGAGTTTGAACATGCAATAATGCATTTTCTAATCGTAGAATCTTAATGCACTGTGTTAAAGTTACCTGTTTATGTTAATTATATTAGAATTAAATGAAAATATTTTATGTTTAACCGTCAATTATTATTAATGAATGAAATCAACCTTGAAGTATAAATGACACTTGTTGTTCACTTCATCTCTCATTATAGTTTGTACATAGTGTACATTCGTGTCACGTCCATATGTGCGTACTTACAGTTACAAGTCACTACGGCTTTTATTTTCTGTAGCAATTTAACTTTCTCGTTCGGAATTCTTTAGAAAAACAAATAGGATTTCAAGAAGGTAGATAAATCTAATAATATTCCTTGATTCAATAATTAATTATTGGCTTATTAATTTATTAAATAAATTATCCCTTTGTAATGTATATTGTGTGGTCAGTAATAATCATAGCAATTAATCTTTATTACCTAAGTAACCAGGGTAAATGTTTATTATTGCAATTAGAATGTATTGCTCTAGTACTCTAGCCTGTCTAGTACATAAAAAAGTTGCTGACTGTCAAGGAATGAAAGCAGGTTTTAAACTTACAGTCTATAAGATTAGAGTTGGCACAATCGAAGGCGGGAAACAACAAACGTGGAGGTAGTTTTGGGGTTAAGGGAAAATCTGTGTTGCCATGTTATATTTTTTTGTGGAACAGGGGTAGAGTAGAGCATTTTTTTCTGAAGTTGCATTCAACATGGGGGACCAATAAAATCGTTTCCCTCAAAATTTTCCCGCCTTTTGATTGTGCCAACTCTAATCTTATAGACTGTAGTTAATTCATTCTCTTTTCCGAATACTTTTATTTCTTAACGATACGGTAAACACGTTCTTTGCTTCATTTTGAATGCTTAGGCCCGCTTTAACGATCTTTATTAATTCATAGCGGTGTCGCTGTTAGTTTTACTAAAACACTGTTTTATTAAAATGTATTTGTCTCGTCGAATAGATAACGTTAGAACTTTTTCCTGTCCTAAAATTCCAATTTTAATTTTGAAGTGCACGTTTACGCGAGTGTTACGCGCGAACGCTTGGGCAGACAACGTTTTCCTACGAACTCGTCCTGAGCATTGGTAAAATGAACGTGTGTACCAAATTTTATCCTAATCAATCCACTTTTACTCAAGTTATCGGCGTACGTTTCAGACACACAGACAGACAGACAAACATGGAGCATATTTCGTTGAATGTAGGAAGCTCGCTTCAATTAACTTTAAAAGTTTACAAATTTAAACTATCATTGTGTTTCTAGTGATGGCCATCCTCGTATTAAACAATATTTTATGTTTAGTTTTTACTGGTGGATAATTTAATTGCAACTAGAACTTCAACCTTATGTTAATATTAAATGAAATAATAATAACTAGGCATCGCGTGGCTCTATCATTGAAGCGAGCGTATAGTAATAAATAATAAAATATGTATTGAATATTGAAAAAACAGATAACCATGAATCATGATGAATTGATAGATAATGGGTTTATGTGTATAGTTGTAGTGCAACGGCTAGTAGTGAGGGAACCACCCCGCATTCTTACTATTCCTCTAAATACACATCTCCATTTCAGTTATTATAAAATGTATCACTTTGCTACAAAACAACTACTGCATGTATCAAATTGAAATTTTGCATGCATGTTTCAATTGTGCATTAGATGGTGTATACTAAGTTTTATTAAAATCGTTACGTTAGAACGTAAGATATCGATAAAAAGGTTGTTTTCTCTATTTTAAACGTTTAGGTCCGCTTTAATAGTTTTAGTGATCTTTATTAATTCATAGCGGTGTCGGTGTTGGTTTTACTAAAAAATGTCATTTGAAAAAAATGTTCGTCTCATCGAATAGGTGATGATAGCATTTTTTCCCGTCCTGAAATTCCAATTTTAAATTTCAAGCTCACGTTTACGCGAGCATTGCGCGCGAACTCTTGGACGGATCACGCTGTCCAACGAACTTAGCCTGAGTATTAGTAAAAGGAACATGTATACCAAATTTCAACTCAATCGGTCAACTTTTACTCAAGTTATCGTCGCACGCGTAAACGTTACAGACAGACAGACAGACAGACATCCAAGATGCATATTTCGTTGAATATAAGAAGCTCGCTTACACTCGCTTCAATTAAAAAAAAAGTAGATGAAAACAAAAATTAATTGTTAAACTTAAGCTGTTTCTCTTTGATCTCCTATCATTAATGAAGTGAGTTTGATAAATAAAACAGATAAAACTTATACAGAGAAAATTTAAATGCAATTCTAAAACTAAGTTGCATTCTTAATGATACGCTATTCTGTCTCTCTCTCTCATAAAATATTTTTTGAGAAAACGTATTTATGATAATAATTATCTTTCTTAAGAAAGCATAAGCTATGTTTATTCATAATAAATTGAAACAGATTCGCATGAAGATAATACAATAACAATTTTATGATATATATTCAGATTAACTTTTCTTAATATGAAACTGGTTTTTATTGACTAAGGTATTCATATATTAGATGGAATTAAGATTACTTTATTAACTAGTCAAGTTTTGGTCGTACTAAAATATTACTTTTATCATTAATCTTATCATACGAGTTCCATACGTACATTGCTCATAATGTAATTATTCCTCATCTAAAATCAAATTAAATGTCTCTACATAAACATTTCACAAATTATATTAGTTTATTTTATTTTAATATTTTTGAAGTATCCGATGCGCATTTGTTCTTTACAACTTCTCTTCTTCTATGTTATGCTTTTAATGTCTTTAGTTTATGCATTTCATAATTAATACTCGTATTTATTTTTATAAAGAAAAAAAAGAAAAAAAAATTCTACGTTTATAATTATTGTGTATTTTTGTTTTATTTCTATTCGAGGTCTTTATATTTAAAGATCAATTTAAGTCAGCTTTGATGTATCACTAAACGTTAAGTTTTTAGCTTTAGTTTATTATATGTCCCATTCTGAACCCTTTACAAATATGTCTTACCTCCCGAGTCCTTAACATGGTGGAAAGTGGTAAAATACTAATTCTGCACTATAACATCCCAAACGCAGTTGTCGAAATCGCCTAAGATTTGGTATGAACTTGACTGGAACTATAATGTACTGTTAAGTTTAATACTCTGGCAAACGGTTCCACATGACTCCATTTTTACTGCTGATGATGACAGGGCTGTACACCAAGTGCGCCGGGAAAGGTCGGGTCACGGTAGAAGTGCGCCAGCCCCTTTTTGAAGGGTACGGTCGAAGTGCGCCGGGTTAATCCCATCTATTGAAACAGGTAGTCCGCCCTCTAACCACCTTCTGAAGGCCTAATCGTTGTCAATATTCCCATATACTCAATATAAAGCAGTTGGAAGTTACTTTTAACAAACTATTCAGAGTGATATGGCGATCATTAGCAAATCTCAGTGCATAGGAGAATCTTTAGAATGTTCTCGAAAGAACAAAATCCAAATAGAGTCAGAAGATACACTTTTGTGAATATTCAAAATGAAAATAAATACTTACAAAATCAAAATAAGTTATCATTAAATATAGGAAATTTAAAAAAAAAAATATTCAAAAATAAAAAAAAAAAACAATTTATTTTGTTAATATTAAAAATTAAAGAAATGTTTCTTACATAAATTACACTCACTTATAAGTGAATGCTAATATTTATTAGAAGGGCTTAGATTAACTTAACATTAAACGTACTCATGAAAAATAAAATCTTTTACATATGTAATATACATAATATAATACAATTGAGTCTATATTCAATAAATATAATACAAAATACATATTGAAAGGTGTAATTTATTTATGTACATACTCCTAAATAAATTAAAAATGACTATCACATTTCAAATCTAGATACCTTATTATTATAAACAACCAACGCTAGGCTGCTTGAATCCCACACTGGTATTGGGAATTAAACCGTGGACAGATCAATATAGTTCTCGGTGATATATAGTCCCAAAACCGATCATATGCGATGGCTTATTTTTTGGCTTATAAAATCTTTAACATAACATTTTTCAACTTCTTCAGGGTCTATATAGGGAAGTCCGAAGATAAACTTAATCAATTGACCATCGTTGGTAGAACATCGGTAGTCAGTGAATCCAAAATCCTGAATTTTTCCAAATTGCTTGGTAAGACATTTCGAATGGCTTGTTAGATTTCAATTTCGAAGTCCGCTAAAAAGTTCTTTGGGTTTAGACTGGGTGCAAGAGGTATAACCCGGGTTACCTGACCTCACCCTTTAGACTAAGAGGCTGGCGCACTTCGACCGTAACCTTTTTCTAATCCGAAGGGGGGCTGGCGCACTTCGGTACCAGCCGATGACAGTTTGTAGTTTAAAACAATTTTTGCCTTCGTAAAGCTATTGTGGAGAGATAACAATTTATTATTTTACTTCAGTCTAGAGCAGGGGTCTCCAACATTTTCGATAGAAGAGTCGGATACGGATTGGATGGCCTAAGAGCTGGCCTGATGAAGTGAGCAATACAATAGTGAAGACATTTCAACGTTTTTAATCCAAACATATAGTCCAGCAATTTAATATTTATATGAGTTACGACCAAAAGTGGGGTTGACCTAATTCTAATTTAAAAAAAAGTCTTGCCAAGTACGTAAGGTAACATTGGTTATAATTATCAGTCATTAGAAGACACTTACATAAAATCACAATGGTGGTTTAGTGTAAAATGTGGTTGTGTGTTATGCAAATATTAATTTATGTAGCCTTAAACATAGATCCTAGAGTAACTTTTATAATTAAATGATTTTATCCTCATAACTATGTCTTATTTCCTAGTTGAAGTTTTTAGTCTTATTTTATTTGATAAACTTATCCCTTTCATCTCCCAAGTCCAATCCGTACTCCTGAGCCTATGGACTTGTCCCACGGACTCGTATACCTCCACAGTTCCCCACCCTCACTACTCATTGTACTTAGTAACACCGGTTTATTTTATTCAGTCTATGTAAAATTGGCTGGTACCGAAGTGCGCCAGCCCCCCTTAGGATTAGAAAAAGGTTACGGTCGAAGTGCGCCAGCCTCTTAGTTTAAAGAGTCTGAAGGGTGAGGTCAGGTAAGCCCGGGTTATACCCCTTGCACCCTGTCTAAACCCAAAGAACTTTATAGCGGACTTCGAAATTGGAATCCAACAAGCCTTTCGAAATATCTTCCCAAGCAAAAATTCAAGATTTAGGATTTAGAAAAATTCAAGATTTAGGATTTACTGAGGACTACCGATGTTCTATCAACGATGGCCAACTGAATAAGTTCATCTTCGGACTACCCTATATAGACCCTGAAGGAGTTGAAGAATGTTATATTGAAGATTTTATAAGCCAAAAAATAAGCCATCGCAATGTCCGATTTTTAGACTATATCACCGAGAACTATATTGATAAGTCCGTGGTTAAATTCCCAACCGTGGAATTTAAGACAACTAGCGTTGGTTGTTTAAAATAATAAGGTATCTAGATTTAAAATTTGAGTCAGTTTTAACTTATTTAGGAGTATGTACATAAATAAATTACACCTTTCAATGTGTATGTTGTATTAAATTTATTGAATATAGACTCAATGCTATTATATATTTATATGAATGAATGCCTTTATGGTTTATACAGTAATCTCGTATTTTTTATTATTTTCTTAAATTTCCTATGTTTAATGATCTTATTTTGATTTTGTAATTGATATTTGATCTTATTTTGATTTAATAAGTATTTATTTTCATTTTGAGTATTCTTAAATTAAAGTTTATCTTCTGATTCAATTTTGATTTTGTTCTTACGAGAAAATTCTACAGATTCTCCTATACACTGAGATTTGCTGATGATCGCCGTATTATTCTGAGCAGTTTGTTCAAAGTAACTTCAAATCGCTTTATATTGAGTATATGCGAATATTGACAACGATTAGTCCTTCAGGGGACCCGAGGAGAGCGGACTACCTGTTTCAATAGATGGGATTAACCCGGAGCACTTCGACCATACCCTTCAAAAAGTGGCTGGCGCACTTCGACCGTGACCCGACCTTTCCCGGCGCACTTGGTGTACAGCCGTAAAATTATCATTCAAAATAATTGAACGACTGATAATAATGACTGAAATAATGATCGTCTGGTCTTCTTTTGTATGTATATTATTGTGGTTGGACAATTATAGATTATTTTTATCTAACACAGTGTGTATTTTTATCTTAATAGTGTGTTTTTATCTAAGCGATATAATAAATAAGTTATAATACTTCAGTGTGCGGTGATTAGAATTGTTTCGTGCTCAAAGTGGCTACCTACTTTAGCTTAAACTTATTGTTACCAATCATTATTAAGGATTAAGTGCTCATCAGTCACAGCTTCTCGAAATTTTGACTATGTTCGAGTCTAATTAATTATTCTTGAAAAATGTTAGCATGCAAAAATGTTAGAAACTTAAAACATAGTACGAGCAAAGATTTTGAAGTTCTTATTTGGCAAGGAGCTGTAAAAATAGAAAAAAAAATTATCCGTTTTGGGACTATATATATTTTAAACGGATATATATTTTTAACGGATATATTATATATTATATACGTTTATATGTATTATAAACGGATATTTTTTAATCGGTTTTGAGGTTAAAAATTTGTAGTTTAAGGCTTGAGAGCACTGAATAATTTAATATCAAATTGAATTTGATTTACCCAATCATATTTTACCTCAAATACCTCAAATCTATTGAACTGCTCTCTTGGGCTGCAGACTCTATAGAATGACATCCATTACTACTTTAAATTGAATGAACTCCAGCCAGCTCCTCTGTTCACCGTTAACTACTCTATAACAGGACTTGAGCTGAAAAGTGTCAGTAGAGTCATCCAAGGGATATTAAAACTTTAAACATGTATTAACTTCCCAAGTAGCACAGCTGATCCAAACATCTCTGGGATATCCTTTTGTTCAGATTTGAGCCTGTCCATTATGGTTGATCCATGGGTTCCCCTTTCGTTATCCCGTTTAGTATGCGTCATTGGGTCATCCTATGGATATCCTTATCGGGATGTCCAGTTAAAGGTATCCAATGGACATCGAGTAAAAGGTATCCTATGGGTGTTCTTAACGGGATGTCCAGTTACCGGTATCCTATGGATGTGTTATAATTTCTAAAGCTTTTTGCTTTTATTAAAAATGGATTATTTTATTAGATATGGATTTATTTACGTTTTGAAAGGATGACGTTTCAGTGAAAGCTATAAAGAACAATCCTCAAATCTATATTTATAAAAATGAATGTTTGTCTGTCTGTCTGTCTGTCTCTTGTGCCTGCCTAAACCGGGCATCCTATTGCGATAAAACTTTGGGAAATGGTTGGACGCATGCCCCGAGAAGGTTTCTAAGTTGGTTAAACTATGTTCCGACAGATAGGAACCCGGGCCGCGCCGGGTACTTCAGCTAGTTATTTATAAAAGTTATAACTTTATGGTGTGTGATTGAAGTATTCATTTTCAGTTGTCCTAAATCGGAAATATCTCATAGCAAATCCTTTGTGTCATGGATTTAACAGAGTACCAAGTTTTTGATTAGTCATAAGTTACTTATTTTTAGTTAAATATTTATTACAAAATATGTTACTTTATAAGTGGATCCACTTCAGGGTAAAAATAATAAATTCAATAAGTTATGGTGGCGACGTTTCGACCTGTCCGGTCATTATCAAGCCTGAAAAAATAGTTTATTTGGGTATTACATCAAAATTAACATTGCACTTGTACAAACAAGAGGAGGAAAACGACAAAATAATACATTTTCTCATAAAAAAGGAGAATATACCTTACAAGCTATGCAGTTGTACTCATAACAGTCATCAATTTATAAAATTTTCATTGGAACTAATTGTTCCATTGTCAGATAGTGGTCATATAGTGATACTTTACAAAACATCGCTCTATCATCACTCCCATTCTAGAAAAATTGAAAAAACATCCAGCTATTTAGAGAAAATTCTAAAGATAACATAAAAAAATTGTTTTTTTGTCGTTTTCCTCCTCTTGTTTGTACAAGTGCAATGTTAATTTTGATGTAATACCCAAATAAACTATTTTTTCAGGCTCGATAGTGACCGGACAGGTCGAAACGTCGCCACCATAACTTACTGAATTTATTATTTTTACCCTGAAGTGGATCCACTTATATATATAAATTAGAAATAAAAGGGTACTACTACCAACCGTTAAAATATGTTACCTTATTAGAGTTATTAGTGAAATATAACCTTCTAATCAGATACATAATGACCCAGGATTGAAAGTATTACAAATTGCATTATTTTTATTTGGTATTTTTAGACCCGATTGATAGGATTTAAGAACTGTCTTCCTCTCATCGCTAATTACTTTATTCTGCCTTTCCCCTTTGGGCGAAAAGCTGAATGGATGGCAGAATGGATTTAAAATGGATCGTAAAAGCTTAAAATCATTATAGTATACGCGATGGGACGCGAGGAAGCTATGTGCCACTCTAATTATCAGTGTATTTTTATTGATAAGACAAATCTATTTTGATACTAGTCCTTATTTAATCTTATATTCTTAAAATCTTGCTTGTTCACTTTCTAGTCGATTAGTAAGACCTTCAAATGGTTATATTATTGTTTATTATACATTTATTAATAAATAACTAAATTGTTATATGTATGTATATTTTTTGTTTTAAAGAAACATTGAGTGATATTTGTTTCTACATTTCAGAACCGCATTGATATTTATTACCGTCGTGTTCATTACTACGAGGTTTAAACGAATAAACCGAATCATAAATCATCCATTACTAACGGCAATTTGAGCTTAACTGAGCGTGTATAAATAGGTTAACTTGATGTCTGTGCGGTCTGCAAAGCGAGCCTCCACAAAACGTTCACTGGACTACATCTATTACCTAGGCTAGGTCATGGATCGTAAATTATGCCGCGATTAATGGTCTTTGCTTCGAAATGTTTCCCTATGATTTTTGTTCTTCGATTTAATATCAAAATAAATTGTATGTTGTTTTGAATTTTATTGTAAAATGGTAAAACTTGTGTATGTTGACCTAACCAGTAACCAATGTTAACAATGCTGTTCTCATATATTTATCACTATAAATTTATGTGTATACAGTAAATAATGAGAAGAAAAGGAAGCTATCATAACTCTAACTCGTAATTTTAGTTTGTTTCCTACTTCTCTTAGTTAGTCTTTTGAAAATGTTAATAACACGGATGCCTGAACGTAGCCAGATCATTGGTCAGATCTCTTCACGATAAATCTAAAACAATAATATAACCATGAAAGAAAGATTGAAAATAAAAATCTGTTATATCTGAATCTGAATTTGTTTATAGTTTAACAGCAATTAATTCGTTTCAGGGGAACCTGAATCTCCACCATAGAATGTGGATTATTAAGTTACTTATTGTAAACTGTCCTTAACTTTCTGACTCGTGAATATTGTGTCTTCTTTTTTGAGTATCAAGAGTCTTAAGCCTCTACCGCCCTTTGAGGTTAGAAAAAACAGTAAAATTAAAATTATACTGGTTCTAAGCAAGATATCAAAAATCTAATCACAGGCTTCATTCCTAATTTTAATTCTGCACAATTTGCGCCCTATTTCAATAGGCCTCAAATTGTGCAGAATTAAAATTAGGAATGAAGCCTGTGATTAGATTTTTGATATCTTGCTTGGAACTAATAAAATTTTAATTTTAATGATTTTTCTAACCTCAAAGAGCGGTAGAGCCTTAAGCCCTTGGTCGAAGCAATTTGTTTCTAATATAGTTTTCCCCTATAATCAGTATTATGGAGGAAACATATTTAAGGGAAATTAAAAGCTTACAATACCGCGATTATCAATACTACATTGGTAATAAGAGGATAGAAATGTTATAATCATTATATATGATATTGGAAATCCCTCGTCAGTGAGTATTGCAGTCACCACAGAGAATTTATAATATATTCAACGGCGATTTGTAAACTTGTGACCATAGATAAGCTTTGCAAATGCATTTGCCAGTCTAATTAGAAACTACGACGTTGTTATTTTAGTGCTCATTAAAACCTTATTAAATCCTTGTTAAGTACAATTACAGATGAAAGATATGCGTCCCTGCCTATATGTGATACAAGTAAATCATATTTACTCTGGACGGACTTCATTACATTTCCAAAAGCAGCTCGACTAATTACCATTTCCACGGCCTTACTTATGTAATTAATATTCAATGTGTCTATTTATTATGATGCTCCTAGTTAGTGAATTAGTTATAGCTAGACTAGACAATTGGCATTATTGTAAATTTATATATTATATTGGGCATTAATAAAATATTTACATTTTCCTTGACTTTTCTGTTACATAAAAATGATTAAATTGTCTATTAAAAAGTCTATGCAAAATTTTACTTCATTGCTAGAGCTACATAAGCTTATAAAATCGTTCGAAGCCACTCAAACAAAATTTCTCTTACAAAAAGTTTTTGTTTTTCATGTGGTGACCGCATCACTATGCGTGAATGTCACTACGCTTTACCTCCTATTATGGAAGTATGTTCTGGGGTGTGCTTATTGGCTTGATACATGCAGGATAAGGTGGTCTGGATGTATGAGCCAGGAGCTAAAGATATAGAGTAGTGCGGGGTAAGAGTGCGCGCCGGGTAAGAGTACGCATCGGAGCTATCATAACTCTAACTCGTAATTTTAGTTTGTTTCCTACTTCTCTTAGTTAGTCTTTTGAAAATGTTAATAACACGGATGCCTGAACGTAGCCAGATCATTGGTCAGATCTCTTCACGATAAATCTAAAACAATAATATAACCATGAAAGAAAGATTGAAAATAAAAATCTGTTATATCTGAATCTGAATTTGTTTATAGTTTAACAGCAATTAATTCGTTTCAGGGGAACCTGAATCTCCACCATAGAATGTGGATTATTAAGTTACTTATTGTAAACTGTCCTTAACTTTCTGACTCGTGAATATTGTGTCTTCTTTTTTGAGTATCAAGAGTCTTAAGCCTCTACCGCCCTTTGAGGTTAGAAAAAACAGTAAAATTAAAATTATACTGGTTCTAAGCAAGATATCAAAAATCTAATCACAGGCTTCATTCCTAATTTTAATTCTGCACAATTTGCGCCCTATTTCAACTTTCTATGATAAATAGTACAGGCGCCATTT
>KZ651102.1:884641-897539 GCA_001010745.2 Gerris buenoi | reverse complement strand
GATTCATTTTGAAATATTAGATAGGTGGTTAATAAATTTAGTTATTTGAAGTTGATTGGTAAGTAAAATTTGGAAAGTTAAAAATAACAGCTTGATGACTTAATGGATTAATTTAATAAATTCCTTCCCCTCTCTGTATTAAAAAAAAGAAGAACAATTAGTAATCTATTAATTAGTATCTATCTATAGAAGAAATTAGTAATCTATTTGTTTAGTTGTTGTTATTCTTCAAGAAGGGAAGGTTTTATTTTAGGATAAGATCTAGCTAACGAGTTTCCATTCTTAAAAGTATTTATTTCCAAGTAGAAAATTCTCTGCTAATTTAGCAGCTCTATAATTACAGGGGTCTAAGGGAAATTTATTGTAGCAGCAGTGCAGACTTAAATAAAAATCATCACTTTTTCTACCTTCGCTAACTTAAAACGAATAATTTAAACTTTAAAATATATAATGCCCATTTGTTTTATAAGTAAATAAATTTAGTTTTAATTTCACATCGTCTAATTACTCATTTAAACTGTGATAGAATGTTCAATATATAAATTTGGTTTTGTCCTATTAAAGAAAGTTTTTTCTTCGAAAATTTTTCATACGAATACATAATTTCTCCCCGGAGGGGAATCGTTTGCATTTTTCGCTATTTTCTAAGGAATTAGATGTAACATAGAAATACATTTGTATATGGTTAAATTAAAGGGGCAACGAAATTAAAATATTTTTAAGTTTTAAGGCAACTGACTTATAATTAATTTCTCGCCTTCGCACCTGTAGATATGTTTTTCTGGACGTATATAAGGCAAATTTCATCGCAATCGGCTCTGTAGTTCCACATTTTTTAAGAGCTTAAAAGTGGATTAAAAAAAAAAAGTTCTACCTTTGAAAAACTTAAAATGAATGTTTTAACATTTTGAATAGATAATGACCATCTTTATTTATTGTATCTTTATTGTAAAAGAGATTTTTCAAATTTTATGCGATTACAATGTGGCCAAAATGTATGGTCTGCACGAAAAATAAGGCAAATAATATTTCGCCTCAAAAAGAACATGTTTACAGGAATTTTTCGAACACTGCGCAGTAACAATCTAAGGAAGTACCAACTTAGGTCATTTTTAGTGATTATAACTTTGCATTCCATGCTCCGAAGAATGACATCTGCGCCATACCCTGGGTGCGATACCCTTCAAATATCTATAAATGCTTGCGGTGACAATGACATTACCCGTAAACTGGAGTTAGACAGCCAAATGAAAGAGAGAGTGCTTTAGAAATTGTTCAAAAAGGTTTTAAAATTTTAGTTCTTTATTGTCATCTTCTCTGGCTCACAGAAAATAAACATAGGCAAAAATGAAAGAAATGCACTACACCTAAGACAACGACTTTTGTTTCTTTTTCAAAACAAAACGGTTTGAAGACGTTCCGGTAATGATCTTAAACCAATAAACACTAAGATTCTGCCCACAATCAAGGAAAAATTAAAAAANAGGGAAATTTATTGTAGCAGCAGTGCAGACTTAAATAAAAATCATCACTTTTTCTACCTTCGCTAACTTAAAACGAATAATTTAAACTTTAAAATATATAATGCCCATTTGTTTTATAAGTAAATAAATTTAGTTTTAATTTCACATCGTCTAATTACTCATTTAAACTGTGATAGAATGTTCAATATATAAATTTGGTTTTGTCCTATTAAAGAAAGTTTTTTCTTCGAAAATTTTTCATACGAATACATAATTTCTCCCCGGAGGGGAATCGTTTGCATTTTTCGCTATTTTCTAAGGAATTAGATGTAACATAGAAATACATTTGTATATGGTTAAATTAAAGGGGCAACGAAATTAAAATATTTTTAAGTTTTAAGGCAACTGACTTATAATTAATTTCTCGCCTTCGCACCTGTAGATATGTTTTTCTGGACGTATATAAGGCAAATTTCATTTCATTTTTTAAGAGCTTAAAAGTGGATTAAAAAAAAAAGTTCTACCTTTGAAAAACTTAAAATGAATGTTTTAACATTTTGAATAGATAATGACCATCTTTATTTATTGTATCTTTATTGTAAAAGAGATTTTTCAAATTTTATGCGATTACAATGTGGCCAAAATGTATGGTCTGCACGAAAAATAAGGCAAATAATATTTCGCCTCAAAAAGAACATGTTTACAGGAATTTTTCGAACACTGCGCAGTAACAATCTAAGGAAGTACCAACTTAGGTCATTTTTAGTGATTATAACTTTGCATTCCATGCTCCGGAGAATGACATCTGCGCCATACCCTGGGTGCGATACCCTTCAAATATCTATAAATGCTTGCGGTGACAATGACATTACCCGTAAACTGGAGTTAGACAGCCAAATGAAAGAGAGAGTGCTTTAGAAATTGTTCAAAAAGGTTTTAAAATTTTAGTTCTTTATTGTCATCTTCTCTGGCTCACAGAAAATAAACATAGGCAAAAATGAAAGAAATGCACTACACCTAAGACAACGACTTTTGTTTCTTTTTCAAAACAAAACGGTTTGAAGACGTTCCGGTAATGATCTTAAACCAATAAACACTAAGATTCTGCCCACAATCAAGGAAAAATTAAAAAATCTGAGGGATCTACCAAAGTGTATAAGTGATTATAAACCATTTGATTGTACTTTATTATCTTCAAAAGAGATTGATACCGACATATTTCCCCATAGGACAGAAGACGACGAAGAGGAGACTTATTATTACGTTACTTAAAAAACATAATAAAGTATTCCTTTCTTTATTTTTCTTGAATTTTTTTCTGTTTTATCCCTTGCAACCGCTGTTGTTAAGGGCCTATGTCCATTAGAAAATGTTTTTCTGAAGGGCCAATGTCCACAAAATTAATTAATTAGTAAACAAACCTTAAAAAAATTCTACATATTAATTTCTATTCAATAATTATAAAAATGGCCCAAAAAATAATTGAATACATTGGGCGCGATATAGTGCGGACTGAAAGAATTAATAAAATGTAATTTTGCTGTTTCTACAAAACTCACAAAATGGACATTGGCCCTTTTGCTTCCAAGGTACAGATATAATACTGGGAGGAAACAATAATTTAATTGATTGTAAGCATTAGTATGAGATTTAAGCCCTTTAATCAGGAATAAAATCGGTCAATAATTGCTGATGCAATGAGAGCTCATTGTTAAAAATAATTAATTTTAGCTCCAACTAAGGTATATCCCGATAGAGGTACGACATAAATGATAGAATCAATCATTTTTTTGGTACTTAGTGGATGTATTTGAATTTTTGTTTGTCAGTTATACTGTGCTATATAGCTTCAATTCTGTCAAATTTTAAGTTTCTAGTTATTTTTGAAGTGACTTATAACTTTAAAACTCCCCCTTTTTGTAAAGGCTTAAATATTAAGGGCTCAATTTTTTATACACTGCATATTCTGATATGGCGCATGCTTACTCGAACTTGGCCTTGTGCACTAACTGTGAGTAAACAATTCGTTTACTCAATCACATTTATGTTATTAAATCTTGGACGTACCTAAGATTATAATTTTCTCAAGAAATGTAGCTATATATAGGTGGTATTTGCACGTCTTTTATAAGTTTAGCTGTCGATATTATTGCTTTTGACTTTAGCTCTTTGAAAAGGAAGAAGAATCGTTCCTTAAAAGAGATAAGGAAAATGAAATGTTTCCCCAGTAGCAAGGCAATTTAACTAAGGGGTGGAAAGGGACGACTTTGTCGGTAACTCATTGGCTAAGTACTCGCACTTCTCTTAGTGATCGGTTGACGTCCGCGGTAACTTTTCCGCTTGTTTGCTGCCTCGTTGCTTCTTCCCTTCGCTCGACGTTCTTCCATACACTGAGTAAAGTTGCTTCTGCGGCTTGAAGATACAACTGAAGTGATACAAACGTCGGCAATTGAATTAGTCGAAAACTTAAGAACTAAGTTGCTTTTACTCCTGTTTCTGAAATCTGCTTCCTGTGGAAAGTCTGTGAGAATTGTTAGATGCTCGGAGAGACGTTGTTAAAACAACCTACCGAATGACAGCAGAGGGAATTTCTTCCCCCGTGTGTGTTTTCAGATCTGAAAACGTCGGGAATTTCGCCGTGAGGGAAGAGGGAAACGTGCCTCGGCTCCCGAAAACACCTTATGACATTGTTTCCTTCGCATCATGCCCAAAACTTGTGGAAAAACTTTTTGATCCTTTTAACTTTGTCAAATTGAAACCACATGGGAGTCTGCCGTCACATATAATCCCCTGACTCCTGTGTAACTTTCCCTACCCAATTTTATAAAAAGAGTTGTCTTGATTATATGACTTTCCCCAAGACTATTATCCTAAAATTATTTTTGATGAATTTTAAAAGGTTTAGATTTTAAGTTGAGAAAAAAACTGTTTTAATTTTGTAAGTCTAAAACTTTGTTAATTGATTTAAACCTTTAGAAGTTTCCACGTTTCAAAATTTGAATGAGAAATAAATTGTTTTTGTGAAATACATTTTAAGTTCAGACCTAATTTAAGTCAATAGAAAATATTAAAAATAGTATTAATTGAATAAAATTATATTTTTTATCGAATTAGATGTTGTTTGGTTTATTTATTTGGTATTTATTGACACTTTATAAGTACATTTATAGATACAAAAGGTACTTAAATTAAATAGGATATACCTTATACCAATTATAAGGTGTCTATTAACTTCGTATAGTTACTTTATTAGTTTAAGTTATCAATGTAGTGGGCGATTAACCAGTAATTATTAAAACTTCAGCAATTTTGCTTGATTCGGTGTTAAATCGGTCATTCTTCGGTGGAAAAAACGTGATGAATTTAAAGGATCTCGTCCTTTCAGGTAATCTGCGATAAACGTAACTAGAACGCTGTTGATTTCCATTTAAATTCTTAACTTGTAAAACATTTGTAAGTAAAGATAAGAAAATAAGTTACTTGGAAAGAGCAAAGTTAAAAGAGCTTTGTTAATTTATTATAGTGTTAAGATTCATTACAATGCAAGCCTCAACTCTTGTGATCTAGATTCTCTTCTTCAACACCTGATACTTCTCACAGATTATGACGCTTTACCACTAATCAAATCTTGCCTTCTACCTCGACAGAAACACAGAAATAAGACATTAGATTATATTCGGTGGGAACCTTCTTAATCTCGATGCGACGTGCTTCCTCTCGCCGACTACATGTTTCTACTGTAGATCTTAGTCGTCTGATATTGAGAGTTTAAAGTTGTCAGAAATGTTTCATTCGATTAATAAATGTGTGTAGTAGCGTTTATTAAACCACTTGGAACACGTTTTAAATTAATTTAGAAAATATTTAGAGGATATTTAGGATTATTTTAGTTTTACCGTGAAATCAATAACACTGTTTACGGCGAGAAAACATGTAGGCTAAAATTTCACCGTGAAAGATTATTTCTTGGATTGCTGATTTAAATGGAAAATAAAATAAAAAAAAAAAAAAAAAATCTTATATAGATAGCCCAGGGCCCTAGTTATACAAGTCATAATCCGTCAACAAGTTAAAAGAGGCCTGAACGCGTATGAGTTTATCTTTTGAAAATAATTTGGTTGAGTTCAATCTTGTATCGAATTTTACATGAATTGAATAAGACATTAGATTGTATTCGTTGGGAATCTTTCATGTGGCTTAGTATATTGAATTTTATCCTTTTAATCTATATCCAGGGTGATTGGCGATATTATGTACAAAAATAAATAGGGAGATTCTAAACATCATTGGCTACAAAAAACGTCATACAAATCATGGTCTATTCGCAATCGTTTTTCCACAAGGTCAATTTTTATGATTTTTTTAAGATCGCATACCTTTGCTAAAAAAAAACAAAAAAAAAACACTTATTGCTCCAAAAGTATAAAATATAAAACAAAACTTTTGGTTTCGTTGTAAAGCTGACAAAATGACTTACAACAAAAATGTAATATTACTTTTCATGCCCTTAAATTACATGAAAAATAATTAATGCAAAGTTAAAAGTTAAAAAAATTATTATTTTTTGTAGTTCCATAACTTGGTAGATAACAAAGCTTAAACTTGGCGGAAAAACTTCCTTCTTTACAAACGTTTCGATCAATATTAATAATATTACCCATTCATTAAGCGGAATTTTTCGTAAACTTCACTAAAAGTAAAAATGAAGTATGTTTATTAGTGTTATTGTTGACATTTAGTTTAGTATACTTAACCAATCTTGCTTCTTTTAATAATATGTTTTTAATTATTTACTAACCTGTAAGTCAACAATAGCACAATAAACACATTTCTTTTTTACTTTCAGCGAAGTTTACTAAAAATTCCGCCTAATGAATATGTAATACTATTAATATTGATCGAAACGTTAGTAAATAAGGAGGTTTTTCCTGAATTCCGCCAAGCTAGGTTCTCTACAAACTTATGGAACCAAAAAAAAGAAATTATTAAAAATTATTGTTTGCATAATTTTGTTTAATGTAATTTGAGGGTATGAAAATTAATATTATACTTTTCTTGTAAGAAATTTTGTCAGCTTTACAACGAAACCAAAAATTTTGTTTTATCTTTTAAACTTTGGGAGCGATAAGTGTTTTTTTTTAGCAAAGGTATGGGACCTTAAAAAAAAATCACCAAAATTGACTTCGTGGGAAAACGGTTGAGAATAGACCTATGGTTTATATGACGTTTTTTGAAGCCAATTATGTTTAGAATTACCCTATTTACTTTTGTACATTATACCGCCAATAACCCTATATGTATATAAAATCCAAATATGTTCCACTCACTGACACATCACGATATTTCTGAAACCACAGGACCACTATGACCATGAAATTTTGTAGGTGTGTTTCTCTTACCTCCTAAGTCCTCGCTAAGAAATATTTTTAAAATCCACCATCTTGAATCAAGATGGTGGCCATTTATGTACAAATTTCGAGTTATACATAGTTGGGACAGTTTTATCCCAATTTGATGAATATTTACACACTTTTCCTAAGCAAGGGGGAGGTCACTGTCTACACGAATTTTCAAAATTTAAGTTTTGGACTCAGGGGTACGGGTTAAAAGTAATGAATACGGGGTCAAAGTAATGAATACCCTTCATGATGCACACCGTTGATAAGCTTTTTAAGAGCACAGTAATTATTGTTATGTACAGTTTTGTCATATTTACATTTAGGGTGAAATTTAGGATATTTGCAAATTATCTTATCATAGATGAGGGGGTATTAGTGTGACGGGTAGAATATAGATATTCTGGCCTAGTAAAATAATTTTAATGTTTCTTGATGTTATAGTTTATAAACTTATCAAATTATAATAATACTCTGTAGCGAAGCACGGGTCGGATATCCAGATATATTTATCCCTCTGAAATAAATTGTTCAACTAATGAAAATACAAGAGTACTTGCATGCAATTAAATATTATATATCATTTGATACTAAAATTCTTATAATTCCAAAATTTAAAACAGGATTAATTAGGATTGCCTGGTTCGTGGGTAGACTGATTTTTAAACATTTCGCTCTCAATACTTGGCACATGTGAAGACTATACTCTTTAAGGAAGGAATAGCGTTAATTATAGGAAGTGTTAACTTTTACCCCTTGAAGACGTAAAACATCATATCAAATGTATATTTACTATACACTATACATAGTTTTCACTAAATTGGTTAAAAAAAAAAAAAAATAATAAAATAATAATTAAAAAATAATAAATAAAGAACACAAGAACAATTGTAACCCTACAACACCCGTTCAAATTATCTAATCAGCAGAAAAGATGAAAATAATTATTATAAGGTATAATAATATGTAATTAAGTGCTTTTAGCCATGCTTTTATCAAAATAAGCTCCAACGGGCTAAGTTTTACTAAATATTATGCCCTTTAACAAAGTATACTAAAACATGAGACGCAGGAGCCATCTCTTAACAGTGGAAAGATAACCATGAAAGGATGAGTTAAAGGGGACATTTGAAGGATAATGGTTTGGCTTTAATAAAGGTGAGCAAAAGAAAGTATAATGCAGAGGTTGGTGAACTGTAGCACGCGTAGGCCATGATCGAGTTGGGACGACGAATGCATACAAATAAGTTGCGGAAGTAACCTTCCTGAATCTTATATGTAGCTTGACTGCATTGAAATTACAGCATGAGTCAGTTCTCTGTCTTTGGAGTCTGTTAAAATAAGCTTAATAGTTTCTTAATTATCTAATATTAGATATAAAATAATATTCCTATTTTTGTTTTAATTTATTTTTAAGATCTCAAGAACTCCTAATTGAGCGTATGCAGATAATATAAACGTGGCACAACGAAAATGTAATTGTGAACTGAAATATAAATAAACATCTAAAATGATAAATTTGATTTGACCAACTAAACTTTAATTAGCCCATTGCCTTAGTTAACATCCATTATAGTTTTTTATTTTCTCATAATCGAAGTGTATATCATAATGTGTTGGAATGGCGCAAATAAAGCTTAACTTCGACTTAGCGCGACTAATGTTGAAATTAGTTTAATCTATTTCTAAATAACTTTCACTGTGGAAGTACCCAAAAGGATCTAAAGCTTATAAGACTAGATACTTTATTTATTTGAAAAAAAAAAAAAAAAAAAAAAAATCCCCTTTTTATTAAAACTTTCAATGACTCTTTAAAAAACAAATAATTAGTGAATCGACGAAAGTTTTCCTTTTATTTATCAATGTAATCAAAACTAAAATCAAAAGAAACTCTACTGGTCAAAGAGAACGATGGAAGGAAATAGATTTAAAATTTGATCAACATGTTTTCAAACTCTTTTGATTTAAAACTTTTCCGGTTGACTGAATAGGGCAGGGCTAAAAAGAGAGTAGGGCTTTCATTGACAGTGATTTATTTCGTGTTTATGTTCTCAGCATTGGTTTGGTCCAGAAAGAGAATTTAAACAGACTGTCCAACGTCGGTAAGGACTCTTTGGCCCAGGTTTTAATTAAAGAGGCTTGAGAAAGGAGAGTGGTTGAGGAAATCTTTATTCAGAGGTCCCGACCGAGTTTCAGTTCCTTTCTTCCTCCACTTTGCCCAAGTTTATTTTTAGTTTCATAGTCAAAACACTCGTGTTTCCACTGTGGTTATCCACTATTTTCTTTTTCTTTTTTTTTTTTTTTTTTTTTTCAAGGAANCTACCTCTCACCTATTTTCTAAGCCTCAAATTAATTACTCAGAATTGACTTTCCCTGAAGGGTGCCGGACCCCTCCCCCTTTGCGGAGTTTTAAAAAGGCGTCCGAAGGGGCTGCCCCTTTCCTCCTCTTTCTAAAGTGATTTAAAGGTAACTTCTCCTCCTCAAAACCCTACTGGAGGTGAAAAAGAAAAGTTGGTTGCCACCCCGTCCGGAGGAAAGCTGTTAATGAAGTATTGACTTGAAACCTACAGGAACTCGAGTTGCCGAGCTTAGCTTGAGCTCTAGGATGTTAGCAAAGTTCATCCTTTTTCCTCGAGAGCTTTTCCTTCTTTAAAATTCTTCTTTTACTTTCATTTTACAACCTTTAACATCATCAGCATAAATTAATTTAACTTTTGTTCAAACCCATCAATGTAATTATTAGTTTTCTTAGGAAGACGGTCGAGGAGGGTTTAAAAACTTGAATTTTCCACGAAACATGTGATGCGCTTTAAACTAGTTTACTTAAGACCAAAGGCCCTGTCGTAAAGTTTAATTTAATATTAATAATTTTTTCCCTTAATAATCAAATTAATTATAAAAGAAAACCGCACTAATTAATTATAATAGCTTAAGCTTATCCTTAATTCGATGATTGTACATTAATCGGTTTATAAAGCAGCGTATGTTCTAAAAGTATGATAATTAGCTAAATCTAATTTATTACATCTACATTTTTTTTCAATCACCATTAAATATCGGCTGTAGTAATAAAGTGGCCGCCATCATTGCCAAATCAAGAGGTATGTTTCCGAAGGATGAAGTTGAGTTAAATCTGCATAAGTAAAGCCAAGTTGAACTGTTTTGAAGCAATTAGTAGGCGAATAAAGTTGTTCGTCCTGATACTTGATAGGGGTTTAACCAACTTTACTCAAATAACTTGAGAATTATTCTTGCTGTGGTTTCGAATAGTTCGGAGGGGGGGGGGAATCAGTGTTACTGCTTGGCAAAATCAGTGACACGGCTTGTTCAGGGAGATCTGGACTAATTACCAATGTAAAGTAAATTTCACGACTACTTTTTTTCTACTACCGTTAACTGTATTTATTATAATATGAAAAGTGATGGTGTCTCATTTTCGTTTACTTTAAATTTTTGTAGCCTTCAGATAAGTGGTTTTGATTAGACTGACGTAACGATGTGATATGCAAGTGCTTGTGGGCGCTATTAATAAAAGTGTAATTTTTTGAGAATTTATTCACTGACTATAAGACAGCGTTTAACGTCCCACTCTTTATAATTTTTAAAACTTCGTGGGGTTTAACGCAAGAGCAACATCGGGTCTTTACCTAAAACCTAACCATTATTCCAAGGACGGAATCTTAAATTGTTTTATTTTTATTACAGAATATTCTTTATTTATTTCTTTCTAGTCGTGTTAAGATACAAAAATAATTTCCTGACAAGATTAAACTTCTATAACTCCCGGTTACACAACATAACCGTATGTCAAACGTAAAAAAATCAACAAAGAATAACTTGTAAGGCTAAGTAATTTATGTTATTAGACAGGGTTAAACGAGAAACACCCTTTTTCCAACTAAGTTCCAGAGTCTAGAGGTTTCAGGGGGTCTTGATAACGTTTTCTTTATTTAAACTTAATTTTTTGGTTAGAGCACTTTCCTTATCTGGTTGTACCCCCATCTTAATAATATTAATGTTCTGCGCGAAGTTATTTGCATAAGAAAAATAATTGCAATTAAAAATAAGCCACTCGCTTCCAGTGTGTGGCAATATTAATTATTGGCAATATTAATATTAGTGGTAATATTAATGTTCTACGCGAAGTTATTTGCATAAGAAAAATAATTGCAATTAAAAATAAGCCACTCGCTTTTAGTGTGTCACAGTAAAACAATAAGATACAGAAGGCTTATTAATAGCAAATACCATTATTTGATTAAAAAAATAAACTTCACAATAACAAATAATTACAATGTTCTAATTTCAAACTGGTTATCTCACATATTTTAGAGCAGACGTAAAAATATTACAAAGTAATGTAGGATTAAAAAACCCCGCATGTGTAGGCTTGGTATCCTTACGTTTCTGAGAAATAAAAGTAATTAATACCAATATATGTTAGTAATACCTGAGTAGCTACTTTTGGATCTGTTTTATTAAGGAGAAACAATAAATCAGCTAATTCTAAGCTATATTATTTAATGACTGAGACATCAGACTGAACTATTTATTTAATGTCTGACTTCTATAATGCTTTCGTGTTATCTAATAACAAGGTATATTATTTAATGGCAAGTAAATTATATATACATATATATATTTGTGTGTGTGAGTGTATACGTAAGTTTGAGATCAATGTATGAGGATAGTGTTAGCGTGTAACTAGATACGATATAGATTCATGATGGGGACCTCTTATGAATTCTTGAGACCCCTATTCATTAAAACTTATTTTTTAATTAGTGAAGTTGGTTAGCTTTGATAATGAGGAAGAAAAATAATAAAATACCTAAGATAATAATTTAATTTGATCAGGTATTTCCTACGATGCGCATACATTGGCCACTTCTACGTCAGATACCGTAAACAACTGGTTCTTCAGAAAGTGAAACTTCAAAATCGCCAAAACTAGAATTATTAAACTTGCCATCTAGTGTCTTTTGATGATGTAGAGACACGAGAGATTTTTTATAGCCAACAATTTGGACAATTTTCATTTTTGTTAAATTTATCTTTAAGTCATTGAACCCTAATAGATTCAAAATTAAAACTCTTTAATTACATCATTTTTCTGTCTTTAAATTTATATTACGAATAGGATATCATGTTTGCAATTGATATCGTTTATGTAATCGTTTCATGTCGTTACTTTACAATTATTACTTTCTAGAAAATTATGCAAAAAAAATAATTCATTCCATGGGCTAGTGCACTTGTAAAACTAAAAAATCCCGCATAGGATATTGTGGTAGTGCGCTTGTAAAAATAATGAATGTCTACTAATTTATCTTATTATTGGACGTAATTTCGCATATGTTGAGAATTAATCAAGTAAAATAAAGTTATGTTGTGCCGGGTTTACTTACTTATTGTTGCACAACTTACAATGTAACTTTTGCTGTATAACATTATACACAATTTTCTTTTAATCTTTACCCACTCCAAATGGATAGCAAGATATGACCTGTTGCAAATAAATCCAGTTATATAGCAATCATTTTTATACAACATTTCTCCGTGGCGTGTTTTCTTACTTGTAGCTAAATAATTTTTGTTTTCTTATTTGCTAAATAATTTTACTAAATAGCAATTTTCGCTTAGAAAAGTTGTTTTAAACTTTGGATGTGAGCATTAAAAATCTTCAAGTAAATAATATGGCCCTGCTGAGAGTTAAAAATTTGCTTCTTTGGACGGAAATGCACAGAAGTTTGTAATCGGTGTGCTAACTTAGAATCCAAAGTTGATTAAAATTGGACAAATAGTTTTAGGTTTCTGTAAAAAGTAAAAAAAGAAACCTTATATAACGGCTCTGTCTGTCTGTCAGTTGGCTTGTTTCAATTCATAAACTACTATAGCTAGAAACATGAAATTTGGCACACACGTACATCTCGGCATTTTAGACAACTGGACAAATTTTGGAGTTTTTACACTTAATATTTCCTAGATGGCGGCCCGGCCAATATGGTGGGAGACAAAAAAAAGGTTTTTTGTTACCAT
>KZ651102.1:833183-848629 GCA_001010745.2 Gerris buenoi | reverse complement strand
AAGACCTTTAATTTGATGTATAACATGCAATGGTAGCTAAAAAAAATTTTTTGGTCACCCTCCATATTGGCAGGGCCGCCATCTTGAAAATATTACGTGTAAAAACTCCAAAATTTGTCCAGTTGTCTAAAATGCCGAGATGTACCTGTGTGCCAAATTTTATGTTTCTAGCTATAGTAGTTTATGAGTTGATATAAGCCAACGGACAGACAGACAGACAGACAGACAGACAAACAGACAGAAAAACCAGACAGACAGAGCCGTTATATAAGGTTTCTTTTTTATTTGGTACAGAAACCTAAAAGTTTGCAAGGACTGAGATCCGTCGTCCGTTGTCCAAGTCTGTCGAGCATGCTGGACAGACCTGGGTCCGCGGACCAACAAGGAAAAATCCGCGGATTTGCCCCACACACGAGCGAACCGTGTCCGCGGACCGAGTTGAAGGACTAGATCCGACGGACGGGGTTTGCATGTTAGTGGGGGAACGACAGACCTGAGATCCGCGGACCTGGTCCGTCAAAAAATCCGCTCGTGTGTGGCCAGCTATTAACTGAAAGAATTGACCCCAAAGAATCCAAATAAATAAGGGTTGCCTACTTTCTCCTCTGGACAACTATAGAGTTGCCAGGCATAAAACGGTGAGTAACGTAATTAATATACCCTCATCAGTTATTATATCGAGTTATATATCAAATGAAAGGAAATTTTATGCACAATCCAACTATATTAGGTTGCCTTTTCAAAAATTTGGTTGAATCCAAGGTTGCCTAGATTTTAAATCTAAAATTTTGAATTTCTATTTAGTATTTAAGGCAACCTAATATGATTGGATTGGGCATAACTCGATATAATAAATGATGAGGGTATATTAATTACGTTACTCACCTGTTTATGCCTTGCAACTCCATAGTTGTCCAGAGGGGAAAGTAGGCAACCCTTATTTTTTGGATTCCTTGGGGTCAATTCTCTCAGTTAATCAAAGGGGAAGGTTATAATAAACAGTTTATTATTTAACATCATCGGTACGCGATTTTGCTAGGCAACCTATTTGCGATGTATCAATCTATAAATTCTCTATCATATATTCTTTATTGCAATTAAATAACAGATGAGGGTATATATTCCTTCACTGGATCTTGGACTATAAGTAGATATATGATCCTCAGTACTGCAATAAATTAATGATCAATTAATCGGGACGTAAAGGAACAGCAAATTTAAGATTTTTTAGCAGTTGTAATCTTACTGCTAAAAAATTCTGCTGCTTGTTTTTACGTTACGATGCTGCAGATTTTTGTTTATAGAGTACACTAACTAGCACCTTCCTTTTTTCGGCCTTTTAAACACTTTTATTCAACTTAATGTTTGTTTGTGTGCATGTATGTATGTTCGGTTCGGGTCAAATCTTACAACTGAAGATTATAGCAGTTATCCTCAACGGATTGAATTGCAATTTTGTATACACGTTTAAATTGGATGATAATGCATGGTTGAAGTGACCAATATGGCGGGCAGCCCAAGATGGCGGACTAATTATTTTTTAAGCACGCCCATGATATGGGTATTAAATGAAAGGGTTTGCTGAGAAGAATACGAATAAAAGCTTTCTATCTATATTATTAAAAAAGTTTTGTAAACAAAAAAGTTCAGTGAGAGAGATATATAATTAACTGTTTGTAAGAGTGCGATAGAATTAAGAGGGTTTAGGAGGAGGTTCTCAGGGGGAGAAAGGGGAGGTTCTCATAGTAAATAGACGCGTTGAGCAGAATGGCACGGGGAACTGTCATTCCCAAAAAAAATACACAAAACACGGGACGGTGTAATAAAGAAAGTGCATTCTTTGTTTACATGCCTTAATCAAAAAGTGACAGCTTTCAATACACAACAAATCAAACATTTATTGTTAATAAAATTTTCGGCTACTATTTTGATAAGTTATTAAATCTATTTAAAGATTAACAAATCAACACAAAACTTTACTTTTATCGGTAGTAAATCATAAATGTTATCTTAAATAATTATAACGCTTAGCTTTGATAAAAGTCTCGGTCACTATTTAGACGAGTTATTATATCTATTTGAAGTCTATCAAAAATGTAATGTTAATAATAAATATAGTAGTAAAAATATAGTAAGTAATGTTAATAATAAATTATAACTTTAGTTTTGATTAATTTGTCGGTCACTATTTAGATATGTTTTATTTAGATAAGTTATTAATATTTGAACTCCATAAAATCAAAACAAACCATCATTTTTGTTGGTAACAAATAAAGAAATATGTGTGAGGCTCTCACACATTGAAAGTGAAACTTAAGGGCTAATTCGGATTGTACGTGACCCAGAACTTTTTTGAGTTGGACCTCTACCTGGTTTATATATAGGAGGGTTGTTTTTCTTCAGAAAATGAGCGGAGCACCGCGTAGCGGTGCGGAGTGGCTATTTAAAATTCAAGTGTACCCAAAATTAAGTTTTTTAATTTAATATAGAGGATTTTATCACCTAACCTCCAAGGTTAGGTCACATTCAATCCGAATTTACCAAACTTAAGGTCTAGAATATAAAATATGTACATATTTTTGTTCCGAGGTAACGTCTTTATTTTTAAGTGCAAAAACTATTACAGCGGATTTAAACTTGTTAAACGGTCCCTGGTTCTTATAGTAAATAGACAAAATAATGCTAATACTCTATACTAGGCAGCGGCCTCGGATCAAAAATATTTTATATTCTAGACCTTAAGTTTCACTTTTAATGCGTGAGTCACACATATTTCTTTATTTGTTACCAACAAAAATAATGGTTTGTTTTGATTTTATGGAGTTCAAATATATATACTTCTTCTTATGGTCGAGAGAGATTAGGCCTGCCAAAGAGCTCATACAACTACATAGATGTGTAATAGACGATACAGGGTTAGCATGTCGCTACATCAGTTGCATAAACCTTATAATTGACTTTGGAAGTAGGATAGACATTATTTAACTAAGCAGCTTAATGCTTCTTATTACAGTAATCATTGCCTTAATCTATTGTTCACTATTGGGTGTGATATGCTGGATTGGGATTCTAGCTAAATCCATAGTTTTGGTTTTTGCCGTATATGACTGCTTATTTCCTCTTCCCGCAGTATTAAAATTCTATCGCAGGTCACAAGCATTTTCACTAGCTAGGGATTAAGTGGGTGCAACATTGATATACATTGTAGCTTTTGCTCATCTTGCTTTTTTCTTTTTAATAGCGTTTAAAAAGGATAAGTAAATAAATCAATAGTATTAGTATCACAGGCACAGTCATAGCAGAAGCCATGTGAATTTTTTTCCCACAACTTTTTTTACCCGTAAAACCTTTATAATTAACTAAACATTTTGTGGCACCTTACATTTAACATCTAAAGATTTAGAAAGCATGTAAAATTGAAAACAAAAATTAATGGCAAAACTTTTATACCACATTTAATAGCGATCTATTCACTTTAAAACTGTGTTTTGATAATATAGGAAATCTATTTATAATTAATCAAAATCAAATTATGAACCTAATTTTTCGCGATGTGATCAGTTGTTCATTTATCAAACTTTAAATATCACTGTCGAACGGGACTAAAAAAAAAATCACCAATCTATTTAAAGACTGTTAATAACAAGTAGCTTTAACTGAATTGCCCAAAAACTTTTCTTGATACTGATTTTAACGATTTTTGTAAAAATCTGTTCAACAATATTGTCATTTCAACAATATTTCATTCAACAATATTGTCATTTTTCATTCATTCAACAATATTGTCATTTTTCATTCATTCAACAATATTGTCATTTTTTATTTATTTATTAATTAAAATTATGAATCGTATATAATTTTTAATTATACATGAGAATAAAACTGCATAAGAAATAATGTTTTGTCGTAATAAACGTTAATATATAAGACAGTTAAAGTAAATTATAATTATTAGACTTATACGACCTTCATTATAACGACGACATTAAATCAACGTTAATTTTTTAAACAGTGATTAAATCAGTTGTTTATAGTATGGTAGTGTAATTTATATAAATTACACTTCTGCAGTTATAATAAATTAATTTAAACCAGAAAAAGATATGGGAGTTTTGCTTAACTAAGGGAATGATAAAAATCCGTGTTTTTATAATAAGTAACATGTTTGCAGTGTTGCAATTATTTTTTTCTTTGCACATTTATTCGTATTTGTGTATTAAAATGTGTAATGTGTAATTATATGAAGTATGATTTGTGATAAGAATAAACATGTGAACTATCAACTTATCTTTCACCATTCGTTATTTTCGCTTATTTATTTTCTTCGTCAAAAAGATTGCAATCATATGCAGGGGAAAAAAACACGTACAGATAAATTGTTCTGACTTGTCTGCAACGGCCCCTGAAGGCGAAGTAACAATCTGTAACATGTTGTATTGCTTTTTTACGTAGAGTAAAGTACAACTAAACAGTATAATGATAGGAATTATTCTGTTATCCTGTATTTTGTTCGCTTGATTTAATGATATTTTCCGCTAAAAATATATCTTAAATGGAGCGATTTATATCGGTGTTCACTTACACGATAGAACCTTGATTTAAATCCACTCAACTATGAAATGCGAAAAAAAGGTTTTCTGATTCTTGAAATAGTTTATCGATTTCTCTCTCGATATATATATATATATATATATGTGTGTGTGTGTGTGTGTGTGTATAATTGACAGAGGAAGAGTTGAGTGGATAGAAATACCATAAAATAATTATAAAATTCAGTAAGCTATTTTCTTTAACTGAACTGTTATTTTTATAATATGGCCTCAGAAAAATCGTGATGTTTTTGGTTGGGTGTGGGTTTATAATAAATTAGTTCGAATAAAGTTTAATTATTGCAAGATAAAGTTTTTTTTTCTGAGATTAAATATACTATTTCTGTAAATTTATATATGTATATTTTTTTTTTGTGTGTAGGAGCACCGCCCTACATTTGAGATAGTTAACTTTATTTGTTGTATTTTTAAAAATAAAGGTTCAGTTGGTGTAAATGGATAATAATTAATGTTTTATCCTGCATTTTTAATTACTTTTCAGCTCCGTTCTTAGGGAGAATGTATTCAACTCTTATACGTGTCCCCAACAAAAATCTAACCGTGAAAAATGGCCGAGTTCTAGACCTCGTTCTCAAAATAAGTCTGCTTATCAAAGAAGTGTTATCTACATTGTGGGACAGTCTGCACTTACTTAATTCTATTACCTCACTTCAATCCTACTTTCATGACCAAAACGACCCTTTTATTTTCTTCTTTAGAAGTTGGGTCAATTAAGTAAATAAAAACCTCACTAAATTATAAACGAATTATCTAAAGAGTGTTAGACGTAAATAATTGAAGGATTGTCAAAACTAACTTTTCAAGGTATTTGTTCTTTCTATGGTGGTAAACATAAATATTAAATGCTTTTCTCTTATCAGGTATATGTATCAAGGTATATTTTTAGTTTCCGGAAAGGTTTCCCTTAGGCTGTATTTTCTGTGTCATATTTTGTAGGCGTAGAGAACTGCCTGCTATCTTCTCCATATATACACCTGTATACACCAAGGGAGTGTGGGGAGGATCCTTTTCAGCTTTTACCAGATTGGATTTTTGTTATATCGTAAAGGTATCTCGGGTTTTTCCCTTTCCTCCGCTTTGTAGTGCTTGCAGTCTTAGAGAATTCTATATAAGCTCTTCACACTGCCTTAGATCCTCTTCATTATATTTTATACAAGAGGTGATAATGTATTTCTCTTTGCGCTTAACAAACTAAGTACAAAATAAGACATTTTTAAACATAACACTGTTGCTTTAATATGCTATTTGAGATTAAATTTCAAAATATAATTCCAGTATTTTAACATTTAATTTGGGAGCTCTGTCTCCTACAAGTTTAGCTCATCATCCCCTAGGAGGCGGACTCTGCGCATCCGTTATCTAGCTGCTTCACAGCTCAATGTTATGGTGCCATTAGCCCTCCCTATCAGTGTTGGTTGTCTTTTATGGAGGCATAATACTTATGAACTAAAAGAAAATATGATTTTATCATAGAATGAATACGTACCAGTTTCAATTTGATAAATATGAAAGCTCGACAAACTTAGACTACACTAAAACAGGTTTTGCCTCGTGCCTACAATGTTCTCTATTCTCATTTAAAATTTTAATAATCAACTTCTTCTTAAATAAGTCATAAGTCAACAGATTTTGAAATTAAAATTAAATTCATTTACAATAATTAATATAAAAATACCATTTTTAAAACTGGTCTTATTTTCAACTTTTTTTTTGGTTTCTGTATTCTTCGCCTAAATTGTTTCCATTTACAAAATTTGGGAAGATTGAAAGACGGAAGGTGGTCCAAAATTTGGGTAGTAGGTGTGCGATGAAACTTAAAAAACAAAGTAATATAAGACCAGTAAAAAAAAACAAAAAAAAACTTAAAAACCCTTTAGTGTTTGCATCCCCAGCTAATAAAATTATTCCAGAAAATTTAAAATCTTTTAATGAATGTTTTTAAATTTATCGGAATGTGGGGATATTTATGTTTCCTTATTTTTTAGTTGAGAATTTGTAAAGCTTTTCATTCATAATGTTTGTTTGTTAATCCGCTTATTTCTTAAGCATGATATAAGATTATAACATCTGCTATAATCCAATTTTATAACAATCTAGGGGGGCAAAATTATTTTTTAATACTATGAATAAATCATCTTTTAAAAAATGGTTTTATTATACCGAACGAAGTTTAAAATATAGTACTTTAAGTATCGCTATAGGGAAAATTATTAAGGAACTTGGGTTGAAGCGACGGACGGCTTCCAGAGGCACGAGCCAGATGGTAATATACATATGAACGACATTATCTTCATTGATATTCAAAAATTAAATCATCTCTTGTCTTAAAAAATAGTGGCTGGCTGTAGAAAAAACACCTAAACACCACATTAAAATGTCCCACCATGAAAAGGTGGAAGGTGGAAACTTTAAAAATAAGTGTTAAAGTGGTTTTTGTCAGAAATTGCGTCACTGTGATGCACACTTTAATAATACTTGCATAATAAATTACACACTCTGGTGGTGTGAGGTTAAGTCCTACTTCGATACATTTTTACTTAAATATAGCTTAATAGTGTTGAACTATTTAAAACATTTAGTAGTGATGTGGCGCATAAAGGAGAACTCACGTTGAATTTTGCTGTTAGATCTACCATATTTGTTTTCAGTACAAATACCTAATTCTAGAAAACATTCTTCGATCAAACACTAATACTCTCAATCTATCTGAAAAGAGCTTAAAAATGATATGTAAATGCAATCTAAGCAACAACTTATTTTTAAACACCCTCATTTCGGCCATATTTGTTGTATAAATTTAAAAATAGTTATGTACTATTTTCCTACTCTTTTAAACGTTGTATGACATGTGGTATCGACATAATTATAAGATGCTCTTTTTTGCCGAATTTCGTTCAAATCGGTCAATATTACGCCTGTTATCAGTTTCACAAAAACAAACTTTTTAAGTCCCTTCTCTAAAATGAAGAATTTACTAATTCCTATGGTCGTATTCTTTAGCAGTCCCTATGCGTTTGGCTAAACTAATGAGCCGTTAAGTACTTTCTTTGTCATTTAACAATTATAACAAATAAAATGATAAAATTAAGCATAGGCTCCCTACGATAGCCTGCTTGTACAGCTGTGTAAAAAAATAAGAAAGTTTTATTTTCATTGATCTAAACAAACTTTAAATGAAGAATTCACTGAGCTTGTTCAACAAGGCTGTTGTATTCTTAAAACCAAACTCCAAAAACCGTCAATATTCTGTAAAATGTTTTACGATAATAATACGTGAAACGTAGCTACGTTACGCACTCTTCCATTCAATAAAACAAATGATACAGACAGTATTATTCATTAAAACAGAGCTCATTGGCACTTTCAAGGACGGAAGTCCTTGAACGTGCCAACATGATGATTTCATTATTGAGGAATCTAAAGACCGGGGGGGGGGGGGGGCTTTATGGGTGATACACGGTCAAAATGTTTGCGCAAATATTTTGACCGTTTATGGGTCTGTTTTGCGCAAACATGATGTTTGACGTGTATGGCCTAAATTTGACCGAAATCAGGTTTTCGCAAACATTTTGAGTTAAATATTGGATCGTGTATGGAGGCCTTAAGAGTCTAGATCAGATTAAGTGTCCTAGATTCTTCAATAATTTAATCGACTTCACAAGTTGTGATACTTGTGATATTTACATTGATGATTGGGGAATTATAGAAAACAGGAGCAAATGGCAATGTTTATTTAAAGGATTGAATCTGTTGTCACTCATCCAAGGCTTGACCACGCCCCATGCTGATTATCTTTATTGATAGAAGGCACAACAGCTTTCCTACACGACTGACCATGGCTTCACTCTGATTTTACTGCTATACTCTAAATCTTAATTTAACATACAAAATAAACTGAACAGATTTGACTTTTAGTCTGTCTTGAGTAATGGACTGAAGGGTTTTACAATGCCGCCCAATTTTTCTCAAATAAAACCCCCCTGATTATCTTCTATAATTATTTTCATCAACTCTTTCTAGTCTCTCAAAATTTAATCAATTAATTATAATGACCTTAATATCTTGAAATTACATTTTCATATAAAGAGAAAGTATTGTGATGATGCGAAAATTCAAACAACGAAAAAATTTCAATTCGAATCTAACGATCTAAGCAATTTTCCGTGGAAAAATCTAGTTCCTGAGAAAATAGCAAAAATTCAATTCGAATCTAACGATATAAGCAATTTCCTTAGTTCCAGTGAAAATAGCTGTAACGCGGACGGGGAAAGGCAGAGTTCGATTTCCCAGCAAGGAGAAATTCAATAATAATTAAATTTATAATTAAATTCAATAATAATTAATTGTAAACTCGAAAACTAATAAATGCGAAATACTGGGCTAAGTAATTATAAACTCGTATATGAGAAAGTTGGTCTGAGTTGTCTCGGACCGATTCTTCACTTCTGCTTACTTCCTGAAAGACAACTAAACTGCAATAAAACTATAAACATCCGACTTGTTAGACCATTAAAATATTACTACCCGGTTTAAATTATAAGATTTAATCTTTTTCCAGCAAATAGTTTTAGTTATATGAATTGCTATTACTTAAAAATATAGAATACAATAAAGTAATTTCATTACCAACTAATTTACTTATAATATAGTTTGAGTGTGTGATTTTGCACATATTACTTTCATGCATTCTCAAGATTTTTTTCCATTGAAAATTTTTAAAAATTACGGGAAAACCCTATTTCTTACAATTTAAAACAGCGAAGAATGTACGATTCTTTAAAAACTTGTTTATTTTGTCATTTAACCAACAATTCGAGCACGTACGACTTTTAACTATACACATAAATTGTTTATTGAATTATATTTTTACACAGTTTTTCTTCTTCGGTACTACAACTGAAATAAAAATATCACAACTAAATTAAATTATACTAATAAAGAAGGAATGTTTTTGATTTACGTTGATGGCTTTCTTAAACTGTTATTATTTATAGTTATAGTTATGGAGTTATTATGTTATAGTTATGTAGTTGAAATAAATTTAATAATTATTCAATGCTACTTTGTACAATAAACCTTGCTATATAGTTGGCTTTTCACGCGGTAGCTTAGAATCATAAATTATACTTGAGACCTATTATTACATCCAGTTAAATTTATAAGTGGTTTAAAATTGTATAATTTCATACTTCTAATAATATTCATCGCAAAAATGATCCACTTATACAAATAAATTACACATTTATTATGTCTGTAAATTGTATTTTGATTTTTGTTCTAGTGTAGTTTAATATTTTCCTTTAAGGGGGTTGCTTATGTGGAGAACGATTTATTGGTTAATATAGCACAGAATAAGTTATAAAAAAAACTGTGGTTGATGTATAGGTAAAATAATTATGTTTACCCTTTACCGATAAATTACAAAATGCAAGGATTATATTTTTCAAATAAAGTAATGTTATATGTTTCTATTTAAAATAGATAGATTAAAATTGATTTAAAATAGATATATGTTCTATTTCTCATATCGTCAAGTATTTTCATTTACTTTGAATTTAGTATTTAAAAATAATATTCATTCTATATACTCCTATTCGCCTTTCTTTTTGCAATGATGCATGATGAAATTCCTAGTTTTTGGTTTTGTTATAAGACCTCTTTATGTAGAGGTCCATCACTGGATTTAAGGTACTGGATTATTTCGCGTTTTATAACATTATAATATATGAGTTCTTATTAATGGTTTTTTTTGTGTGGGGNCTCTGAATCGCGGACGGTGCAGGTCGAGGGACACCCCCTATGAGGCACTCTTCCCCCACGCTTTGACGCACGCTTTTATATCTTACTAATGACCACATCGTACTCGCTTCGGCGGTACAATGTACAAATGTATGATGTGTGAAGTAGCTGGAAACTTTCCACCACGGGGCGTGAAAAGGGCCTAAGTGGTAGCCTAATTGCAAGGTTCGAAAAAGTGGTTTTTCGTACCCGTTCAAGTAGGAAGTACTTGACTACTACTACTACTATCAATGTTTTATTACACTGATTGTATTATCATTAGATACTTTTATAATATTTAACTCCACTTATTCCTATATTTTAACCCGATCCAAGTGTTAGTCCAATTTAAATAAATTTATATGGTAAGGACACAAAGGCTTTTTTTTATAGTAATATGCAACTTGAGAGGCAATTTTTATTCTCCAATGGACTTTGAATTTATTATTTTGCTCTCTTCTATGATTGGTGATGATGTGCTAATTTAAATTTACAATAATTATTTTTGTAGAAAATTATGTATATTGAACTCAAGTATTCGTCCAATTTTAATTTAATTTAGGTGGTAGGCTTTAATTGATGGTGGCATTGTTGGTTCCTCATAAGTTTCAACCTTCTGCGCCCATTAGTTAAACGTCTGGGTGCCCACAAGCAATCTTTTATTAACACCTTCCAATCCATTGGCTTGGTACCTACAAACAAAGTACTTTAAAGGTAGTAATGAGAACTTAAGAAAGTAATCATCCAATTTTTAAGAAATTTTAATGGTTTGTCGAAAGTAGCCCATTGATGGTCCCAAAAAATGTTCATGATTTGCACAAATTTAGAATAGCATAATAATAAATGTGACACTTTCGACAAATTAGCCCACAGATAGTCCCAATTTTGTTTCAACTGTCTGTGCTCATTAAATTTTGCTAAATTAGTGCATAATAATAGCTTGGTAAATTTATTCAAGGAAAAAACCATACATTTTTGACCAATATTAAAAAAAAGGGAGAGTCAAAATAAATTATTAATGACTATAAAATATTGTATAATTATATAGTACACGATCGGACACGAAAAAGCTATGTGCCACACTATTATTTTGGTTATTATAAACAGAAGAGTATTTAAAGGATTTATGATGCCTCTATAATTTTATTTTATTGGACTTAAATAACTAAGTATTCGGATTATAATATAATTTTAAAATGTTATCAAAGAAATCATATACATTTAAATAAACCGTTTTAGTTTCAACTTAAAACATGAAAAATTATTATTATTAATGAATCGGTTCAACGTTTCTTTGAGCTCTAGTCGGAGTAATTTGTGTAACTATTCTTTGTTTAAAACTGTATTTGAAATTCGATAAAGCTATTAAACACAAATGTAATATGTATCGAATGTAAATTTAAATATAATTCGCGGTGTGTGAATGTAGAAAACTATAAGAAATTAGTACGTCTCTAAATTAATTACAAATAGAATTAATTCATTGATTGAATTATATTGATTTGCGATTTTTTAAGCACATAATATTCAGACTAGTCTGGTATAATAATATACATTATAAACGCTAGTATATAAACTTTATTACAGATACAAAGAGCTTGATTTAAGTAGTAATTTTAATATTTTGTGAAAAAAAACAAAAAAAAAACAATAATAATAATATTTACAAATTAATGTTTTGGGTACAATTTAGTAAGTGGACATTATAATGAACTAAATTTAATTATTAAGCTATATATTGAACTAAATATAATTAATTCGCTGTCATGGAAGTGTACAACGCTAGTGTTCTCGGTACCCTATTATATGCTTCACCTATTTGGTCGCTGCGCTATCTAGACGTATTGAAGTCTGCTCAAAGTTGTTTTTTCCAGCGTTTTTTCTCACTTAAAGCTAACACCCCTCATTACCTAGTCAGGGATGAATTTAATATTCAGCATGTTTCTGTCAAAATACTCCGGCAACTTCTAGTATTCATAAATAAAATCCACCAATTAGAAGACAGCAGACTATTAAAGAAATGTTTCAACCGCTTAGTAGCTCTGGATTTTGTAGAGAGCAATCGTGTGAAGTACAACTGGGTATCCCAAGCCAAGCAATTGCTTGTGTCAAATAGTATAGATCATGGACCTATATTTAGCTCGTCGTATAGTAAGCTTTACATAGAAAACACTGTACACCAATACTATCTTAAACTGAAGCAAGAAGATAAAACAAGAATCCAAGTCTCATCCTTCTCTAGTTTGTACCGCGTTCTAAATTGCTGCACGGTTTCCAATTATTTGGATTCTGAGTTGCAGATTCCTTTTTCTGTACAAAGGGTTCTTGCCCAAATCAGAACAGCAGGAAACGATAATATAAAAGTGGTTATAAGAGGAATTCTATATATAATAGACACCCACGAGATATGCCCGGTTTGCAATCTAGGAGAAATGGAGACTTTGTCTCATATTTTCCTGAAATGCCCAATCTACCACACACAAAGAAACACATTCCTACCAATGCATCTTGTAAGCAATGAAATTAAAAACGTAGCCTCCATCCTCTGCCTTAACTCGAAGAAGCAAGCCTCTAACATCTTTTATTTTATCTCGAATATTCTTAAAAATAGAAGCTTTATATTAAATGAGTAATATTATTTCTAAATCATATTATGGTAAAACTTTGTGAGTAAAATTTATGTTTTCTCTTTTTATTTTTCTATAACTGGTGAAATTTACTTAATTTTATGTACAAGAATAATTTATATTAGGAAAATTTTTCGAAGTATGTATTTAAGTCATTAACTGTATTTTGTATGTGAACCCAAGCTGGTTAATTTTGGTTAATTTTTATTTTAAGCAACCCCTTTGTACGAATTGATTTCAAATACCAATATTTTTTCATTAATTCAATTAATAATAATTAAATCATGGAATATATACTTAAAGGTGTCATTTTGTCTTGGTATATAACAAAATAAAATTCTCTAAATATATTTTAAATAGTTTTTCAAAATAAATTAATTACTAAGTAAGTAATTTAAAAAAGTATAAACTCCAAAAACTTTATTTCAAATTAAACTTAAGCCGGAAAAATGATAAGACCGTCATCAAAAGTAAGATTATTCAATTTATATACAATAAATTTAAAACAGCTAAAAAATCGTGGCTGAACTACTAATTAATCATAAATTATTTACATTACTTATCACTATTACCAATAAAATATTTGAAACCATTCTAAAAACAATACAAAGCTTGCTGTTTCTAACCTTTTTAAACTACATTTAATATTCTGGTGCTGAGGATTTCGTTGGTGAATAATGAAAGAAAGAGTAATGTGTTATGAATAGCCTTTAAACAGCTGTTTCGCAGGGTTATTTATTCATAATTATGTAATGAATGATAAATAATGTATTATATTAGCCTGATAAGTTGTTATACTCTTTGGAAATGAACTTATTTAGATATTTTATTTCACAACTTGGTCTGCATGATATGCAGAATATTAATAGGAGGAAACACAACTGATTCATGATATGAGCCCTACTTTGGGAGAACGCTAGTTTATTATTATATAGAAATCTTAATGGTTAAAAAAAAAACGGAAAAGACGAAGCCGTGTTATAATTGACAACTGTCGAGTACGTTTTTAGCGAATTTTAGAAGAAAATTATGCTATTGCAATGACTTCAAAATTTTTGTAATGAAAATATTTGAAATTTTTTTTCATGGAAATCCGTTTCAGACTATTCTGAATCGATTCCTAAAATTTAACACTTTTTTTATGTATGTATTTATATATGTATGTATATGTGTAAAGTATCAAAAGAAAGGATGAGTTCGTTAGCCAGAATTTTTGGAGTTCATTTAGGGGTCAAATTTTCAAAATTTGACCCCACAAATAGCAAAAAAATTGGGAAATTTGGGCTCACAAATAGCATAAAACGTGTTTTTTCCATTTTACCCTTCCTCTTATAAAAAATAAAATGAAAATATGATAAAAGTGTACACAACAACAATTACTGTACTCTTAAAGAGCTTTCCAACGGTATGTGTTTTAAAGGTAAATACAATTTTGACTTTTGTACCCCGTACCCGTGTGTACCTTTTTGCTGTCATGGAAGTGTACAACGCTAGTGTTCTCGGTACCCTATTATATGCTTCACCTATTTGGTCGCTGCGCTATCTAGACGTATTGAAGTCTGCTCAAAGTTGTTTTTTCCAGCGTTTTTTCTCACTTAAAGCTAACACCCCTCATTACCTAGTCAGGGATGAATTTAATATTCAGCATGTTTCTGTCAAAATACTCCGGCAACTTCTAGTATTCATAAATAAAATCCACCAATTAGAAGACAGCAGACTATTAAAGAAATGTTTCAACCGCTTAGTAGCTCTGGATTTTGTAGAGAGCAATCGTGTGAAGTACAACTGGGTATCCCAAGCCAAGCAATTGCTTGTGTCAAATAGTATAGATCATGGACCTATATTTAGCTCGTCGTATAGTAAGCTTTACATAGAAAACACTGTACACCAATACTATCTTAAACTGAAGCAAGAAGATAAAACAAGAATCCAAGTCTCATCCTTCTCTAGTTTGTACCGCGTTCTAAATTGCTGCACGGTTTCCAATTATTTGGATTCTGAGTTGCAGATTCCTTTTTCTGTACAAAGGGTTCTTGCCCAAATCAGAACAGCAGGAAACGATAATATAAAAGTGGTTATAAGAGGAATTCTATATATAATAGACACCCACGAGATATGCCCGGTTTGCAATCTAGGAGAGTTCGAGACTTTGTCTCATATATTCCTGAAATGCCCAATCTACCAGACACAAAGAAACACATTCCTACCAATGCATCTTGTAAGCAATGAAATGTCCGACATTACTAACGTAGCCTCCATCCTCTGCCTTAACTCTAAGAAGCAAGCCTCTAACATCTTTTATTTTATTATCAATATTCTTAAAAATAGAAGCTTTATTTTAAATGAGTAATATTATTTCTAAATTGATTTCTAAGTGAGTATAATTTATGTTTTCTCTTTTTATTTTTGATTTTGTTTTTCTATAACTGGT
>KZ651102.1:795590-823271 GCA_001010745.2 Gerris buenoi | reverse complement strand
ATATATATATATATATGTCTGTGTGTGTGTGTGTGTTTATTTAGGACAGTATATTATCACTAGAAAATTTAGCCAACAATTCCTGCGGTAGAAATATCCTATTTCACACTTTATATATTATCATTTAAAACTAGTAGAATATATAAAGTAAGAAAAGTAAATTACTGTATCAAAAAACGTTACAGCTGTCAATCAATTATTTTGTCTCAGATTTAAAATGCTGCTAAGTTTGTTTTAAATATCTAGGTTACTTTTTTGGTTTAGTATCTGTCTTTTATTGTAGTTGCCCACAGGCCCCTCAGGAATCGTGTGAAATTAATGTGTATATTTGTGGCAATAAAAGATATTCTCCATAAAAAAAATCGATAAATGCTTTTGTTACTCTGATACCATAAATACCACTTAACTAAATATTTATAGAACAAAATAGATTATATAACTATATAAGCTATATTCTAGCATTTTATACTTTTCCTATTACAAAACTTTCTGAACCACTTATAAGTTTTTGATTAAGAAAAAAATATTGAGAAAAAACTATTTATATTTTTATTTTTTATTTTTATTTTATTTTATTTTTTAATAAAAAAATACATTTTTTTATACAAAAGAAAACTTAACTTTTAAAGTATCAAGAGAAAAGTTAAAAGAGGTGGAAATAGGTATTTAAAAAGAAAAGAAATGGAGCATAACCCTGAGCCTGAATAACTAATTAACCGGTGGACGGTAAATTACGGTTTTATAGAAATACCAGTTTATTTTACACTGTCAATAAAACTCATCTTTCACTTTCACTTTAGCAGCGTCCGAGAAAATTCTGCTTTACAATACCCCCTCCCCCCTGCTATTTTTCGCTTTAGCAGCGTCTGAGAAAATTCTGCTTTCAATATCCTCCTTTACTTCACGAGACTGAAGAGATTGTGCTTTTCCTAACTGAAAAATTTTCTTTCTTAAGTTTTTTTTTTTTTAATTTTACTAAATTAACAAAAAAAAGTTTTATTTCTTCCTATCCGTCTGACTTCTATTGTTTAATTTGTAAGAATATAACTATTTTTTCGAGGAACATTTATTTTTACTTTTCCTTAACCTAACAAAAATGTATTTTTTTCACCAAAAAATCCGAATCCGAGATTTCAAAAAAAAACATCCTTTGGGTATTTTTAAGACGGTTTAAGTATTTTTTTAGCGGTGTTTTTAGAGAGGTTTTTGTCTGTCTGTGAGTGTGCCGTCTGTTGAATATATAACGTATAAAAAATTGTCCAATTAAAAGGATCAAAAGCATTGTGATTATTTTTTTCTCATATAAAGAGAAAGTATTTTGATAAGGCAAAAATTTGATTTTGATGGATTTACACGTTTTGAGGTCTCCTGAGTCCAATAAAGTGGTTTTATTTGCCTTTTTGTCGGTGCAGCCGCGTGGAGACTAAACTACTGGGCGGATTTTGACGAAATTTGGTATACGCATGTTCAGAAAAATCATCGCGGTCGGAGAGAGGCAAGTTCGATTTGCCGCCAAGAAGTTATTTTGAATATAAATTTTGATTTTTATGGTAAAATTATTAATAATAATTAAATGTACCTACAAAATTCGAAAACAAATAAATGGGAGACACTGGAAACTTATTTCGGTTACAAGTTATAAGTTGTTTCATTTTGATGTCTCTTACCATTTTGAAGATGTCGACTTTTAAACTGTGAATTATTACGCTAAATGATATCTAAACTTTTTTTTGCCGATTAAGCTGAAATTAAACCTTTCTATGAGATAAATAATTTCTTCATATTTCAATTTAATATCTGCCGCCATGTTGAAATTAATTGGTAAGGAAGAGTTTATAGTTATTATTCATATACCCCCGCCAATATAAATGGATTTAATTATTTTAATGTGGCGTGGTTTTAAGACAACCGGTGGTTTTTATTTTTATTAGACCTAAATGGCTTCAAAGTACCCTTAAAATAATCAAGATTAATAAAATGAAAAAGTTCTTTATAATTTGACGTCCTTACTCAAAGATATTTATCATAATCCCTGACGTATTTTCACAGCTTATTTACGCTATTTTTTTATGATTCCTACTTGACTTTATAGTCGCTGTATAAATATTATTAAAGAGTTTAACTCGGAGCTTTAAACAACTCAAGCAATTAAAACAATACCGCTTTATTATCTAGATATTAAAATTAAGTTTAATTAAGATATTAATATATTATGTTTGTGTCTAAGTGCATATCTATCTATGTATATTGAACGACTGCCTGCAATAAATATTTAAATTAAATTAATTATTAAAAAATCGGGTTAAGGCCGGGCCACACCTGTACGCACCGTGCCCGCGCCGTGTGACGGCCGTGTGTATGACAACACTCGGTAAGGAAGAAACCTAAGGAAATGTTAGGCATAGTCCACACCTCTCCGCACCGACATTTTATTTGTTTTGTTTACTTTTTGACATTTCCTTAGTTGTCCAACACACGGCCGTCATACGGTGCGGACAGGTGTGGCCCGGCCTTTACCGGTTGGAAGATCTTAAAATCCGGATTTTATTATTTATGAAAACCTAGAACCTTAACTACGCTCAGATAAAGGAGGGATAGGCTCTTAAAATACACCTTGAAAACATTACCAAGCATGTGTGTATTTTCTCCTAAAATTACAGAACGTTACAGTACACAATTAAAGTTGTATTATGCCTTGTGAATCCGAAATATCAGCCAGTTAAATCAAATCAGATAGATATGGGGTAAACAACAACCTAATGAGGCATCAACGCGGTCCATTAATACAACATGTAT
Source organism: Gerris buenoi (assembly GCA_001010745.2). NCBI lineage: Eukaryota > Metazoa > Arthropoda > Insecta > Hemiptera > Gerridae > Gerris > Gerris buenoi. The sequence goes on along the minus strand of KZ651102.1, from coordinate 820,475 downwards.
AAACGAAAATCAAAACCATAAAAAGAAAAGAAAAGTCAATGTTTGATCCCGAACACGCTAAATTATCACGAAAAGAAGACTAGTTCGTAGACACAATTCTCTACCTGAAAAGAGCTTTAGGATTAAATTTAACATACCATAAGAGCATTAACTTTTGATCACCTTAGTTTAGGCTATATTTGTTTTAAAAATGCGGGGGAAAAAATAAATATTGTAGTAATTGTTACTCATTCTAATCCTTATCTCTAACACATTTTAAAACAATATTTATCAGATACCTCTAACTAAAAACGTTATATAAACATTCACCTAATTAATTGTGAAATTTCTTTAAAAAATATCATTTATATAATCGAGTAGTGTCCCGACGACGGCGACGACTCACCTCTAAATGAATTAATTATAACGTTAAAAATTGATGTGCTATAAGCTGGGATCGAACCAGTGACTTCCTGCACAGCCGAAAACGCTACCACTACGCCATTCCTGTGTAATGAATGTTCATGCATAAAACATATTATAACTAGCTCTTTTTTTAACCATATTTATTCTGCCCGTTGCCACGGGCTTAACGGCTTGTATATATATATAGTACAAAGCCTTTTTAAAAGTATAAAATNNNNTATATATATATAAATAAAACTATACCTACTGTTGTCTCAGATACACCGGTTACCCGAATTTCGTTCAAACCTTCAATTATCACACCTGTTGTCGTTAGGCAAACAAACAAATAAACTTTTTATTTCTGTCTCTGAATATTAATTCACTTATGCCTTGTTCGCACTTGCCAAGTAATTTAGTCGAGTGGCGAGTAATTTAGTAACCGAGCTAGTAAACTCACCAAAAATCTTTCGCAGTTGGCGAGTAGTTTAGTAAATAAACGTATCCGAACGGCAAGATTATAGAAAAGTAATTTAGTTACTTACTAAACTACTTGACTAAATACTCAATTCATTTTACTCTATTTTTCGGGCGAGTAGAGCCTCTACCCACCCCCCATACTATCCACTAAAGAAGTGCGAAGTTGTAAAATTAGTTTAATTTATAAGTTGATATCTGTGGTACAACAATCATGTCACGTTGGAATGAAGATACAATGTTGAAGTTTGTGGCGAACTACTTGCAACACGAGTGCCTGTGGAACTTTAAATCCCCGCTTTATAAAAATAAACCAATCAAGCAATCTGCTTATATTAAAATTGAAAAAGAAATGAATATACCTGGATTTGGTGAGAAGGACATAAACTCAATAATCATAAACATCAGGTAAGAGTTAACTGTTTTTATTAATATAATAATAATTATAAATTCAATTTTTTAATTTTTGGTAGTATTCATACTACGGATAGTTTAAAATTTATTTTAACTTACACCTAGCCTCTACACTAGAAATGTAGAGGCCCGTGGTTCAAGTCCCGGCACTGGAGTCTGTCTGGAGTATTGTTCTCTGTCTGTCTCCCGGTGTTAATAATAATTGTGATTTGATTTAAATTAAAATTTAAACTTTCCGTAGTATGAATGCTACCCAAAACTTAAAAATTGAATTTATAATTGAAGCGAGCGTAAGCGAGCTTCTTACATTCAACGAAATATGCATCTTGGATGTCTGTCTGTCTGTCTGTGTGTAACGTTTATGCGTGCGACGATAACTTGAGTAAAATTTGACCGATTTAGTTAAAATTTAGTACACATGTTCCTTTTACTAATACTCAGGCTAAGTTCGTTGGACAGCGTGATCCGTCCAGGAGTTCGCGCGCAATGCTCGCGTAAACGTGAGCTTCAAATTTAAAATTGGAATTTTAGAACGGGAAAAAATTTTATCGTCACCTATTCGATGAGACGAACATTTTTTTCAAATAACATTTTTTAGTAAAACCAACAACGACACCGCTATGAATTAATAAAGATCGCTAAAACTATTAAAAAGAACCTAAACGTTTAAAATAGAGAAAACAACCTTTTTACCGATATCTTACGTTCTAACAAAACCATTTTAATAAAATTTCATATACATCGTCTAAGGAACAATTGAAACTGGCATGTAAAATTTCAACTTCATACAAGCAGTAGTACTTGAGTGATACATTTTATAATAATTGAAAAGGAGATGTGTGGTTAGAGGAATAGTAAGAATGCAGGGTGGTTCCCTTACTACTTGCCGCTGTACTACTACTATTATACGTGTTATCTATCACTCATCATGATTCATGATAATCTATTTTTTCAATATTTAATACGTATTTATTACTATACGCTCGCTTCAATGATAGAGCCACGCGATGCCTAGTTATTATATAATAAAAACAGTTAACTCTTACCTGATGTTTTTGATTTTTGATTTTATCTCTTTCTCACCAAATCCAGGTATATTCATTTCTTTTTCAATTTTAATATAAGCAGATTGATTGCTTGATTGGTTTATTTTTATAAAGCGGGGATTTAAAGTTCCACAGGCACTCTTGTAGCAAGTAGTTCGCAACAAACTTCAACGTTGTATCTTATTTCCATCGTGACATGATTGTTGTACTGCAGATATCAACTTATAAATTAAACTAATTTTACAACTTCGCACTTCTTTAGTGGATAGTATGGGGGGTGGGTAGAGGCTCTACTCGCCCGAAAAATAGAGTAAAATAAATTGAGTATTTAGTCAAGTAGTTTAGTAAGTAACTAAATTACTTTACTAAAATCTTGCCTATCGGATAGGTTTATTTACTAATCTACTCGCCACTCGACTAAATTACTCGCCAAGTGCGAACAAGGCTCTAAGCTGGTTCAATACTTCTGCCGATTTTTTTTTTTTTTTTTTTTTTTTTTTTTTCTAAAATATACATTTAACCGGAGTACACACTACCCAGATAAACACATCATAAGATTTAGAAATTCAATGTTTTAAGTTTTTGGTAGTATTCATACTACAGAAGGTAGTTTTAATATTTAGTTTTAGGTGTGGAATTTAGTTCTATTGGTGAGGTTTCAATTGGTTTTTCTTAAAAATAGTAAAATATTTAGATAAATAATTCCATAGTAAACCTAAGCTGCCAATACATTTTATTGATAAGAAGAAGCTTCCTTTAAGCTTGGCTATGGTAACTAATATAATTTCTTCTTTTTTTCTTCACTTTTATATCAAGTTAACGTAGATAATATGGTTTAAAAAAGGTTTTACAGATTATTAACTAGTTTATTTATAAACTTGTCGATCTAAGTTCATCAGTTACTTTTACTTGAGCTATACTAAATTTCTTAGAGATAAAACATGATATCCCCTTCGCGTCTTTGTTGTTCCTATTAAACCCTTTTTGTAATGTCATGTGTACAGATAAATTTTCTTCTGTTTTTGTACTAAACAATATTGCTTCATAAAAAAGTTAATTTTATATACTGTCAAATATATATATTTGATACTATCAAATACACATGTTGTACTATGAAATTCATATTTGATATTATCAAATACGTATTTCATACCTATGTACTATCAAATGTGTTCATAATTGATACCAGTCACATTTTTTTACCAAACACAAACACACACATTATATTTGTAAAATTTCATGTTAGTAAGATTAAATCTTGACTTCTCAAAACAGTTATCGAATACCTTCCTCAAAGGTATTACAGCTTTGCCTTGCCCCTTCACTTTTACTTAATCTGTCAAGGAAAGAGTCGTGAAACGACAAGTGAAATCTGACAAGGAGCAACCTATTATTATATTTATCTAAACATTTCACAAAAAAGTTTTAAAAATATCAATAAATGTAACAATATTTTTAAGGAGCCAGCGTGGCCGAAGGACTCTCTGCTCCCAGCTATCAATAAGTCGAGGCGAATCAAGGTTGTGGGTTCGATCCCTCGTCGTGATGCTCTGATTTAAATAGCTCATTAATGACCACACCATATACTGGTACCATACGTATATAGGTATGTCGTGGGAAGTGGCTGATTCTCTTACCACGGGATTTGTAAAATGGACCCAATGTGACCTCTTATCTAGGTTCGAATAAGTAGCTCGTCTTATCTCTTCGTCCGGCTTACCATTACCGTCTCACTTCTCAGCTATTCAACAGATTTCACACAAACATCTAACTCATTGTTTATTTACAGCTATTGCTTTATGCTTCTTGATTTTTTAAGCAAAAATTTGTACCAACTAACTTTTGTTTGTAGTTTGTTGTATTTTATTTTATTGTAGTTATCTGGGGGCATGGCAGTGCCCCCGCCAAGTCGAGCACAGCCGTACCATCCTTTACTGGAACCAACTCACGGCAATTTGGACCCCCCTATATTATCCTTTTGAAGATACTTAGATATATAAAATTTATTTTTAATTTAATGTTCATGAAAAACTGAACCGGAAATAAAAATTTCACACCTCTACCCATAGTAGTTCGTAATATATATGAGCCCAAAGTTTTGTTATTTCGTCAATCACTCACTCATCTTAATTCTAAGGCCCTTCTAACAATCCTAGAAACTTGAAATTTTGTATATAGGTATAGTTTATTGTACAAATAAAGGAAAAATTAAAAAATCCGAAAAAATCTGGTTCTTTGTTCCCTTAAAGGCTAATAGAAAAACCGCGTATTTAAAATATTGTTAAAAAAATTAAAAATTGTAAACAGCGCCACTAGAGCCACCTAGTGGAGAATTTCAAAATTGAAAAGTGATTTTGAGAACATTTGTTTAGTTTGATTTGACAGTATTGATTAACTGTTATTTTAAAGTGCAAATATATTTACTCCAGATCGAAGAAGTTATACGAAAGATTACAAGAACAAAGAAAGAAAAAAGACCTAAGAACAATCAAACAAGAACAAAGATATGAAACGAAAAATTGTTTGGGGCCATAAAAATTACTTACAAAAGAATTGAAATCCCAACAAAAACACTAGTGTAATACTACATTACGCGTCGAGTGTGGAAAGTAGCATTTTGCATGCGAGTGTGGAGTTTACACCCGAGCCACAGCGAGGGTAGTAAAAACCACACGAGCAATGCAAAATGCCGTTTTCGCACGAGTTGCGTACCGTACTTTATCTACGATTATTAGATTTTAATAATAAATGCAGAAAAAAATAATAAACTTCCTGTATGTAAGCTCGTATTTCAGTATTTCTCTTTTGATAAAGATGACATCAATTCGTTAGTTGTATTTTGTGCCGAATTAATTATTTCGGAAGGCGTATTATTCTCCTCGCATTCTTCATAATCACTTTAATCACTCATTGATTTTCACAAAAAAAAAACTCGATACAAACAGTTACTTTTATTAAATAAACATAAAATTAGTTATGCTAAATGTAAACAAACTCGCTAATCGTGCGTAAAGTTGATCATTCTTCTTCTTTACGTCACTAGAGTGGAAAAAAGAGGAATTCTTCTTCTTTAAGTCACTAGAGTGGAAAAAAGAGGAATTGTTCAAAACAATGTGACAAGCATGCGCAATTAATACAGGTGTGTAAAGAATCACTTTCTACGAATCTAAATAGAGATGTAATGTTTATATTACGTATCAATCGTAGATAAAATAATAAGCCAAGTCTCGCGTAAAAAGTTGTGAGATCATAGGTTTAGCCAAGTCTCCCACTGTCCGAGTAAGTTCCTCTAGGTCTAATTTAACCAGTGCAAGAACATGATGTTTTTCTGTTCCTCTCTCTATTCTCTTTCCCAAATAACTCTACACGTTCAAATTTAAATACCTTTTCTGACTTGGCAAATTCACACCCCAAAGAGGCTAAAATTAAATGCAGTGTTGAGTGTTGTATACAAATTCGTATCCTTGTGCTGCGACGCTCAAATGAAAAAATAATATTTATTATTTGAATTAAGTTTGTGGTGTGAATTTGCCAAGTCAGAAATGGTATTTAAATTTAAACGTGTAGAGTGATTTGGGAAAGAGAATAGAGAGAGGAACAGACAAACATCATGTTCTTGCACTGGATAAATTAGACCTAGTGGAATTTACTCGGACAGTAGGAGACTTCGCTAAACCTATGATCTCACTACTTTTTACTCGAGACTTGGCTTATTTTTTTTCACTAGTGTTTTTGTTGGGATTTTTAGATTACATGATCGATTATTGTGTAATGATAAGCTTATTTAGTAGCCTGAACCCTTATTTTTATTTAATACCATAACACATAGCATGTTTGCTACTTTACTCTTTATTGAGATACAACCTTTTTCATTTTAACCCATTACTGCCTAAAAATATAGCATTTCCGACCACGTGGATCTTGAATTTCAGCTTAACCGAGTATTTTAGGTGTCGATTTCTTTATTAGGCACTGAAGATGACTCCTAGGAACAAATTAATTAACTCTTAATGGAAATTTCGTCTTCCTTTATTCCTATAATAAATTAGCAGTCTCTGAGTTGCTGTGAAGCTGAAATAGCCATATTTGTCCTTGAAGTAATTTTCTAAAGGTGTTGAGTCAGAATATACTGATATTGCTATATGTATTGATAGTGGAAGTAGTAGCGCGTTAAAGCTTCCTCTGCAGGCTGACTAGGCCGATCTCTAAGCTTCCGCTACAAATCACTAATCGTTTTAGAAACTTCGTTCTCTAATCATCTCACGCAGCTTAACTCTGTTGTACCTACATCAATGCAGTGTAGCCGTGGATTGTGAAATCAGCCCTTGTTTTGACTTAAGAGTCGCTCTTACAAAGTAATTGATAAAAATAACCCTCCCAGTCTAATCTGTCATGTCTTAAAAGCCCCCTATTAAAACAATCAAATGTTTCTGTAAAATATAGTTAACCCTCTTTATGTAGCTTTTAAAAAACAGCTGGTTTTTTGAAAAAAAACCCATAATTTTTCGAAAGGAACGAATTTCCAGCTTTTAAACCTTTTGGGCTGGATTCTTGTGCTTCGAGCGTTACACCCGTTAGAAAACCATAAAATATCATTTTAGCTGCCTCAAAGTTGCCTTAACCCTCTGGTTTTTTTCATAGGGGCTCCTGATGTTAACTTCTTTGGCCCCTTTTCTCTTTAAACTGCCTTTCAAAAGTTCTTTTTCTCGATGGAGCTCCCTTTAGCAGCCTTTATCGCTTCCAAGACTCGGTCTTTAACATCCTTACCCCCCTTCTCCTCAGTTCCCTATCGCTATAATTATCATAAAAACAAGGGAACAAGACTCCTACCCCCGTCGGTCCTAGCTCTCTTAGACGGAAAGGCAACGGCAGTTACCCCCTTAAAATATGCAATAAAAACGTGCCCCGAAACTTTGAAAAGACTCGGTGAAGGAGCCGGAGTTCAACACCAGTAAAAATTAATAATTCAAATTTGTTACAGTTGGCCACCCCCGTCAAACATTGATTTCCACCTTTCTGAATTTCAATTTCAATATTTTTACATCCCCTCCATCATTTTTTTTTTTTTAATACTTTTTACTTCCTCGGCATGAGTTCTTATAAAAATTATGAATCAACTTCATTTCTCCATAACTTTCTTGTTTTAACGTTGCAGTGCATTTGCTGTGCACTTTATTTTCTTTCTGTCATTCTAAATTTTACATTTTGCAGCTTCATTGCAGTGACGACTATATTCTTTGTTATTTTATTTATTCTATTGTTGGCAAGGAGTTGAAACACATAATAATAATAATAACAACAAAATGATCATAAAAATACCAGTATATTTTATATTCTATTATGTACAAAAACATCGTGCATTTGTAAACAGAGTTGTCAACAGAATGTTTAAACATTTTTTTATTTTTCCTTGTAAATTTATATGGTTTTCTAAAATTTAATAACAAAGTGCTGCTTTGTTCTAGGGTCTTAGTATCTGTGACAACACCACGTGACAAGTAAGTATTTGTGAGTGTCTCTTTCAGTTAGAGCAGTGAATATAAACTACACTTGGCGAGTACCAACGACCTTGTCTCTAGTCTCTTAGTTCCTATTCTATAAAATAAAATGTTATCTGCGGGTACTGCAGTGTCCCCGTCAAGTTGAGCTCAGACTTGCCATCCTTTTACTGGAACCAACTCAAGGCACCGTGGGCCCCCCTATTTTCCTATTTTTTCAGATACTTAGATATATAAAATTAATTTTAAATTAGAGTTCAATACTCAATGTTGTGCGTCCTCGCTGCTTGATTGATTATTACCGGCTGAGCCACAGCATGTCCCAGTGTCTCTGGAACGCATTGCGGGTCTACATGATGCAAGTTTTGAGTCCGATCTCCACTAAGTTCCTTACACTTTTCATTAAATATAAATTATAAAATTACACTGTTAAGTAAACGATGCTACCTACTTATACGTTATAGAGTTAGAAAAGAGACTGAATTAAAATTAACTAAATATTTGTACTTAGTGAAGTTAAGGTAAAAAATTAAAAGGCATATAACGATGTCCAACGCCTTCGTCCTGAATATTAGTTAAGTGATCATGTGTACCAAATTTCAACTAAATCGGTCAACTTTTACTCAAGTTATAGTCGTTTTGTTACAGTTGGTCATATGTCAGTCGTTTTTCTCGGATTCACTCCCGGGCTCCAGACGCTGAAAGGTGCCATAAGGAAGCTAAGTCTCGCGTAAAAAGTTGTGAGATCGCCGGTTTACCCAAAGTCTCCTCCTGTCCAAGAGGGTTCTATTAGATCTAAATATTTTCAAATTTAAACGAGTAGTGATTTAGGATGCAAAATGGCTGCGTTTCTGACAGCGAATACAGAGGGGGACAGACAAATTACATCATTTACTTTTACTGGATGGATTAGATCTAGTAGAACTTTCTCAGACAGGGGGAGACTCAGCTAAACCTGTGATCTCTTTTAATTTTTTACGCGAGACTAAGCTTTTTTACTTAAGTACAGGGTGACGCGCGGAAGATGCATGTATTTGATGAGGGCATTCTTCCTTCCCAACGGTCGTATAAGGTTAAAAGTGGGGTGGTTCGAAAGAGGGCGATTTTATATTACATGCAGTTTAAGTGTTTTTTGTGTGCAGACCTATTTTTTGCAAATCTATAGCCTAGACCTATTGATGTGGTATCGTCTTTTTTCTGACGAGGCATATTTTAACCTTAGTGGAAGTGTCAATTAACAGATTATGTGCTATTGGAGTGATACGAATCCCAGGGAGCTCCACCAGAGGCCTATGCGCACTCTGACAGGGTGAAGGATGGTGTGAAATTTCAAGAAATGGGATTATCGGTCCTTACTTTTACCTACATTTGGTCCAGAATCTTTTCTTGACTGAATTGGATGGAGCTGGAAGATGGGTAGGCCTGGTTTCAGTAGCACGGGGCCATAGCCCACACAGATTCCCCAGGCTTTTGACTGGCCTGCTCACTATCCTGATTTAGCCCCTTGTTATTATTTCCTGTAGGGACACCTAAAATCCTTGGTGTAGAAAGATCGTCCCAGGACCCTTTAAGCCCTAAAAACAACATTCGAGCCTAAATCGCCGAAATTCCTGTGGCAATGCTCCAAAGAATGCACGAAAACTTCAAAATAAAAGGCTTAGGTACTTAGAGTTGGGCGTCATTTGGCTGTTACTTTTTTAAAAACTGTGTAAACTTAAATTTTCCATGTTAAATTGATCAGGAAAAAAAGGTTATTTTTGCAAAAGTCTGCGTTTTATTCCATTTTCAAATCCATGCGTCTGCCAATGCCACCCTTTACTTTGGTTGGAATGACCTACTGATATTTTCTCTTAACATAATTGCTCTCTTATGCCTCAAATAATTATCAATCCCAGATGCTTATTTATTAATAACTTTATATTTCTTATTTATAATTAACTTGTGTTAATTGAAATTAGAGTTGGGTATTAAAGCTTATCGATAGACCTTATTGCTTATACTTTGTAAAGGAGAGGACTTTATTACTGTGTTCCGGGAAGTGCCAATTAAAATAATTTCATTATTATTGCCTCCTATCTAATTGTATATAACTCCTAGGATCCTATTAATTAAAAAGCTTATTAAGGATGAACTTCGCTTATTAGTTGCCTCCTATTAACAATTCTAAAACAACTTTTCCTTTATAACAACAGGAAAAATATTGTAATTTCACTATTATCTTTTTATTTAATGAACAAGAGAAATGTTTGTTATAAAATTAGTTAAAATAATCAGAACAAGAAATAATTTTAACAAAATAATATTCATATGCCGCATCTACACATTCACACGAGGGGCGAGGTGAGCTGCGAGGCAATGCAAGGCGAATCTATAAACGACTCACTCCTCATTCGCCTTGTCAATCACCTCGTCACTCGTAGCGCTCGGGTCAGGAGCAGTTTCCTGGCACGAGTCAAAGAACGAGGCGAGGCGAGCTCAGTGTTCACACAGTCGCTGTTCAGTTCACAATGAGCNTTTTTTTTTTTTTTTTTTTTTTTTTTTTTTTTTTTTTTTTTTTTTTTTAACTTTTTCTCTTTAATTGGAGAATGAAATGGACAAGTTTTTGAATTTTTGGAAATTTACCATGTTGAACCAGCTATATGGGACCCAAAACAGCCACTATGTAAAAACAAGAAAAATGTCATTGACATGGATTATCGTCCAGCTTTTAATTCTTTATACCGATTAAGAGTTAGTAAAAAAAATAATTTTCCAGAATTCGTGCAAACACATTTTCCATACTTCATCCGAAAAAAACAAAGCTTAATTTTTAAATAATATAAGTTAATATGCAAGTACAAAAATAAAATATAGGTTAATACTTCAATAATAAATTGGTTGTATTGACCTATATTTTGTGGCAATCAAATATAATGAAATGATATTTAGTACACATAAATAAATACACACTGTTCAAAAATAATATGGAGCTAATGATTTTTCTGAAATTTCATTGCAATTGTCTCAGTAGTTTAGGACCCTCGCGTCTGCACAAACTACCAACAGTACTTTTTAAATCAAGTTACTTTGAGACTTTTTAATAAAAATTTATTGTTTATTTGTTTCAGGTATGTGGATCAAACAATATCAGCAATTGCGTTTACTTTGTGGATTTCTGTAAGTTTTTTTTTTTTTAATTATTTGTAATTGAAATAAATTTCATGATTTGTCTTGTTTTGGTTTTGGATCAGGTATAATTTGAAGTTTTACTCACCAAAAAAATGGAGTGGTCTGAAATATAGGGAGGTAATTCTCGTTTAAGTTACACAGTCTGTTCGGAGTATCCTAGTTGGGATGACTAACTTAATACATCGAAGCTACTAGTAATAGCTTGATTAGAAAATGATCAAGATGCTTCAGAGCGCAATTTCTTTATACTGACTATTGGATTTATACACATTTATCTTCAGTTTTAGTCAATATCTATTAAGCTTTTATCAGGGTAAACTTAGTACATTTTTTGATAGTCAGTATAAATTGATTTACTTTAATTGTTTGTGTTTTGTTAAATGCAAATCATGAAGAGTTTCCTCGTTCTAAATTTGTTAGTAATTGAAATAATTCTGACTTTTCAAAAAAAGGTTTTTAATGCGAAACTTTTGAGGGGAAAAAAAGTCTTTTAAAGTTTAAAAATAGACAGCCAATAAGAGGACGACAAACAAGTTGGTCCGCCGTCCTCCTCAAGGGTTCTTCTAAATAGGAGTTTAGGGAAAGGAAGTGCGAACTCTATAAAACTAAGTTGCCTCTCCAAGTCTTGAAACCCCTTCCTCTTTCTTCTTCTTTTTTCAAATCGACCGTTGAAAATGAGAAGACAAGAGAGAGTTCTCAGAAGTTTTGTCTGGTCTATAAACATTAAGGAAAAAAAGGGATTCGACGAGAAAACGCCTCCCGCTTTCACGAAAAAAAACTTAGTTTTCTCCCCCGAAAAATAATACTGTACAGTTTTCAAACACCTGACACCGTTTCCTCTTTAGTTCTCCCGTCTGACAAACAAAAATTTCCCGAAAAATTAAACTTTTCTTGAAGTTCTTAAAAAGAGGAAGTAAGAATAAGTGAGCGACAAAAAAAGTATTTTGCCTCATTACGGTTGGTTAGCCATTGCTTTCAATAAGTTGCCTTTTTCTCTTGTACTTAATTACTTGATGCCCACTTACTTCTTCGGGAGAGGAAAAGGGACGAGTTTTCCTGTCAAAGCCGGGAAAACTGTTGAAAACATTAAGCCCGAGGACTTATTGGTAAAGTTTTTTGTTTTGGGTAAGTTTCAAAGTTAATTCTTGTGACAGGTTTTTTTTTTCCTGGTGAAAGTTTGATTCTTCGCTTTTATTTCTTTTTTAAAAAAGGTTGTTCACTTAAAATCGGGTTTTTTGTTTGTAATGAATTAGACAACATTTTTTTTAAACATCTTTTATAAATGTAAAAAGGACTTATTTCTTTTAATTATATTGAATATTTCATTTCTATTAAACCCAATTCAATATATAAGGTTGTCTTTAAAAAGAAAAAAAACTTTTTTATTTTATTATTTTTAATAAATTGAAATATAAAGTATTTATTATAAATAAACTATGTTTTTAAACACACACACAAAAAAAACTAATAGATAAGAATTATTATTGGTGTTAAATGAAATCAGAAAACTTTTATCGTAGTATTTTTTTAACAATATTAATTGTATTTAATGTTATTATTATTAAATAAATAATTAAATAGTATACTTTAATTAGTATCATAAAATTTCATTCAAATTATGAGGGTCCTTGGTGGTTCATTTGCCTCTTGTCTTGGAAACCTTTAAAAATAGATTCTCTTTTTCTCACTTCTTTCCTTTTACTCCTTATATTCTACAAATCACCCCTTAATTCAAATAGCTTTAACTATTTTATATATTTCAATTCTTTCCTTATAAATAATCTTTTCTATTTTGTTTACATTCTATTTCTATTAAATTTTTACTTTACAACCAAACCATATTTTTATGTCCTTACATCTTTTAAATCGCAGTTCTTAACTTATTTTCAATCTATTATTACTCCTTTTTTACAACCAACCATATCCTTTTATACTAAACCCAATTCTACTAAACCTAATCTCTCTGCTAAACTTAATTCCTTTTAAAATTTCTATCCCTCTAACAAGCTTCTTTTTATCCAACCTCTTCCTTGTATCCACTTCTTATTTTTCCTCTAGGAAACATGAATATCTTACCTACTTCTGTCCTAGAAACAACCTTTTTCTACTCTCATCTATTTGATCCAAAATCCTTAGAAGAATAATAAACACTCCTTCCTATGTCTCCTACTTTACTCCCACACAATGACATCAAAGTTCCTTTTGTTCGCAACCTAGCAACCTCCTAATACAAATCCTTCCATGTCTCCATTTTCCATCATCCCAATCCTTATATCCACAAATCTTAGGTCACCATTCGTTCCTGGACCTCCATGCTGGATGAATGCCGAGAAGTGGATCCTCTGGCTAGTCGGGAATCAAACCCCAGCAATAAACCCATGGGCACCCTAAGCATTCTATTTACTGAAAACAAATAAAGACTCTCCACTAAAAATACTTTATTACTGTTCAGAGCGGGCCTTCAATAACCACAAGAAGTTATCTTCAGTGCCTCACAAAAGAAATCGACGGCTAACAAATATAAGTTAAAATTCATCAGATTTAATTTATAGAAATATTCAAAATATTTCGGTTTTGGTGAGCTCCTTTGTACAGAGATTTGTCCTTTTATATATATTAAAGATTTTATGTTTATTTTGGTTATCTTTTTTGTACTCTTTTAAATTTCGGTAAAGTTCTACACCCTCTTTGTGTTAATATTGTCAGCACTAACTTAACAAACTTAATACGAGTTTTGAAATTTCGTACCGTCCAGAGATGACCTCTAGCGGTTAAAAATTGACTTTGTTCGATAAATTTACTTTACTTTTTTCTTTCTTCTTAGTCAAGTGTCTCCACACCTCATCTGAAAAAAAAAAAAATACATATCTTTATATTTTTATCTTTTATCACCTTATAGACATTTCTATATTATGAATATAACATAACCATGTGCTTCTGTATTAACATTACTACCGTTCTAACAAACCTAATATACTCTTACGTCTTCGTTTCTTTTTCATTTTTTAGACGAGCACCTGAGGAAGCGATAAGCTGGGCCCCGCCGTGGTTCAAAACACATTCTAGGGTAGGATATAGGGACACACGTCATGGGAAACTGGTCTTAGAACAACTTCTTCGCTTCAATACACATACAGAAATACATAATTTGAACACACACACTGTTACTTTTATCTTGTTTATTCCATCCTCTATAGCATGCACTACTAATATATGCATGTGTATAAATATAGACTCGCTTTTATAAAGCAAACTAATTTCCTCTATCTTCTTTTATATTTTTAGTATTTAAAACAGAAAATTCTCTTGATCATATACTATCCAATGTAATGTTTTAAAAAGAAATAAAATAAAAACTCGTGTTCTTTTGATCCTACACTATTCTATGTAATGTAAAGAAGAAAAAATATCAGAAAAATAAAATGAGCATAAAGTTTCAAAAAGCAACAAATAAATAAATAATGAAATAAACTTAATAAGAAGTAAAACGAATAAAGAAAAATAACAAAACAAGATGCAATAAGTAGTTAATACAAGAAAGTATTAGACATAAGGGAAAAGAAACCAACTAGATTGCTATCGATGACATTGAGTTAAGAGAAACATTTCATGCAATTTATGCTAACTTTTGTATTTATTTTCTCTCTGCTGATTTTACTAGTAAAGTCAACATTTTAAAATAAAATTTATCTCTTTATATAAACACATTCGTATAAATATAATGTGAATATATTTCTATTATATTACATTATATAATTAACTATAAAATACCTTATAACTTTTGAAACTTAAAGAATAAATAGATCTATTTACAGTTTACTGCTATATATATACTTCTAGAAATATTGCAACAGGCAAATCGTAAATCTTTCTGTAATAAAATAGTACATTACGCGTCGAGTGTGGAAAGAAACATTTTGCATGCGAGTGTGGAGTTTGCACCCGAGCAACAGCGAGGGTAGTAAAACCACACGAGCAATGCAAAATGCCGTTTTCGCACGAGTTACGTACCGTACTTTATGTACGATTGTTAGATTTTAATAATAAATGCAGAAAAAAAATAATAAACTTCCTGTATGTAAGCTTGTATTTTTCTTTTATTTCTCTTTTGATAAAGATGACATCAATTCATTAGTTGTATTTTGTGCCGAATTAATTATTTCGGAAGGCGTATTATTCTCCTCATATTCGTCATAATCACTTAAATCACTCATTGATTTTCACAAAAAACTCGATACAAACAGTTAATTTTATTAAATAATCATAAAATTAGTTATGTTAANAATAGGGAAAGTTGTTCTAAGAACAAATAAAATTGCAGATAAATAAATTAAAACCTAATTTTCATTCATTGCCTTTTTCTCCCTCTGAAGGTCAATGATAAATAAAATTATGGAATAATCTAAACACATTAGATGTTATTTAACTATTAAATTACCTCAACGACAATTTAATTCAAGACAAAAAAACGCGTGTATTTAAAATGTTATTTATTTATATTTTACAATTATTATTTACAGAGATGTCTTATTATTGATATTACCTTATTTTTATATTTCTTAAATATTTCACTATTTCTAAAATTTAAAGTAAAGTTATATATGAGCAGATTTGTTTCTCGTGGTGGAGAGTTCCAGCCGCTTCACACATCATACATTTGTACATTGTACCACCGAAGCGAGTCATTAGTAAGCTATATAAGCGAGCGTCAAAGAGTGGGGGAAGAGTCCCCATAAAGGGTGTCCCTCGCCCTGCACCGTCCGCGATTCATTGATGCAATTTAGAGTATCATGGCACGGGATCGAACCCACGACCTCGAGTTGCCTCGACTCAGTGATAGCTGCGAGGTGTCTTTAGCACCTCTGCCACCCTAGCTCCCTTCTTGAGGGAGATAATTATCGCGAGGGGAATAATGGTACTTTAATAACGAGGTACATACAACATTTTATCTCCAGTAGAGAGTAAATACACATTTTCGTCCATTGCACAGTTTTTATTTATTATTTTAATAAATAACAATAATTATTAGCACTTTTAATAGCAGATATTAGAGATTTAATATTAAAAATAAATAAGAATTGGAATTAAACTTAAATAGAAGGTTATTTAGATGCAGGTTATAAACAAACATAAACATGGTCGTAAAAGCAGTGACGCCAACCTGATTTCAACATCTTCATTACATTAACCATTCATTTTCTACTATTTATAAAATAATTAAGTTGCAATATTTACTTTTTCGCCCTACTTTTTACTTTTTCTCCCTACTTTTTTAATTCAGGGATGAAAAGTCTTACTTTAGTCCCTCTAAACTAATTCAAAATCATAACTTTTTTCCCTACTGGAGATAAACAATTTTTTGTTGGCCATGGTCTCTATTGAACATCAACTATCGTTCAGTTTTTCATTATAAACTAATCATATATGAGTTTTTAATTCACCATTTATGATTTTTATTAAGCGTTGTGAGTTTTATTTACTCTATATGAGTTTTATAAACCGTTATGAGCTTAACTACGAGTAAATTGCTTACGTTTTCAATAGTTGAAATAGTCGTAACATCGATAAAAAAAAAGAAAAAAAAAAAGCATACACTTTTCTTTGAAATTTGGTAGGTACTAAATGTTTGCCATCATAATAATAGATCCAAGCCAAATTACTTGGAATCATTATGCAATAATTACCTGCATAAAAAGTTATTGTTATAAATCGTATAAATAAATAGTTATGCATATAAAAATAATAATCACATAACCCTTACACTTCCTCGGTGTATGATTTATCTGATGTCTATTCCAAGTTAAGGCTCGCTCTGTGCGTCTGCACAGATTACAGACTTTTATAAAAACATTTATTATTCTTATTCACAGGATCTCAAATCGTGTAAATCTATCGAAATATAAAAATCGAATTTTCACTTCAATACATTTCATTCTTTATATGTATATAAATTAGATGTATGACTAAATTTAATATAAGCAAAAGAATATCTTTTCGAGGGTGTCCCTGATGATCAAATTCACCAGCGAGTGAACATACCTACTGTTCATAGCCTAGCTTTCAGCTTAGAGCCCAAGAAGCCTATAAATATAAGATAAACAGTGATATGTGGTGTTCACTATATTAATATGAACTGAATATTTATCCCTTGAAATATATTGGATGTGTCCAATCCACTGGATAGGGAAAGGTCGGGTTTCAAATCCTAGCTCTAAAGAATGACTATGACTATCCACCCTTCTTTTTTTTCAACTTAAGTGTTTATTGTTTTTTATTAATATAAGGAAGCTCGCTTACCACTTATTAACTAGTCTTTGAATGGAACAAGTGAGAACAAAAAAAAAGGAGGAAAGAGGAGTGAATAAGTTATATGTATAAAAAAGGGAAAGAGAGATATGATATAAGAAAAGAAGGAGTAAAATGGAAGTGAGGTGATAGAAGAAGGTTGCTTCACTAAAGAGAACCCAGGTTATTAAGGGTGACTATCAAAGCGTGAAGTTCCTTCTCTTCGGGGTCGCTTCGTTCACAGCAGTTCTAACCTGTAAGTTATATAGAAGACTACTGACATGCACCTACATCTAACATCCTATACTAAAAAGGTACAAGGAAAAAAATGAGCAGGCATAACTATATAGGTGAGTGAGACGTAGTCACTCTTTTAGTCCTACACTTATACAAGTTTTCGAGTAGATATAGTCTAGATTTCTTCATACTACCAGTCATCTGAAGAAGCATTTCTTCTTCTAGTGGAGTGAAAGGAAGCTCCTTTTCTTCTATGCGGTCCCACGAGTTTCTTACCGTTCTCAAGGGAAGAATAAGAAAAGCTATTGGTTATTACACGCTTCGATTGATCTCTTGGATTCGATGTATAAAAGAAAAAAGAAGAAGAAGAAAAAAAAAAAAAAAAAATGAATACATCGTTAAAACTACTCGGTTAGAGAGTTGAAGACGACAAACCTGGATGTGTCATTCAAATTGTTTGCGAAGTTAAAATATGACTTTATTTCGCTGTCAGATCAAAACTTCTATCCTATTTTGAAGAGATGACTTTTTTGAATTCAGTTTGAGCTTCATATGTTCTAGTTTTTTTATACAAAAAAAAAAATAATAACGTGGAGTGCAAAAGTTTGTCCAAATAAATCTAAAATTTACGATGACTCCACACTTTTTATTTTTTGTTTCTCGTTGGGTTTTGTGATTTTAAATGCTAAAAGGAGACATTTTTAAAGATTCAACTTATTATGATATAGATATTAAAGTTTTGTTCAAAATAAATCAAAGACCAAATTTAGATCTTTCAAATACATCTAAAAATTTACATTCTCCACAAAGACCCATATAAAATTTCCATTCTATCCGTCTGTCTTGTCAAACTCTATACAACTTTTTTACTTATAAAATATGATAATTTGTTAAATTTTATTGTTTCGATTTAAGATTGGTTGTTTTAAACTCATCCACTGTATATTGAGAAATTTCACTTTCGCATTTCAATAAAGTAGAATTGCTAGATCTTCAGGTGTACGTCTCAGTGGGTCAAGCTCAAACGTTTAACTTCCGATACTAGAAGTTTCTTCAGAGGCGAACATACTGCTCAGATAAAAGTGTCATACATACTGTTATTTAATATTTATATTTCGATAGTTAATTAATATAACCATCAAATAAAGTTAAATCTTAAGACTACTAAGTATTAATATGCAGTTGATAAATTTCCAAGAGATCCACAAATACTTAATTTACGATAAGGGCGTTCAACCTATTAATAGGTTAAATTAAATATATTTCTTAAATAAGAATGTTTGAGTTGTCTTTTAGATTGATAGGGTAATCATAACTAACTCTTGCATTTATGAACGATAAGAATATCTTCTGTTAGTATTATCGAATTCAGCAATATTCTTGTGTGACCTTTTGCTAAAAACCATCGTCTTCTTGATTAAACATTTTTCTTCCACTCTTGCCGAAGGTAACAGAAACTGTGATCATTGAGAAAGACGGCTTTTTTTTCTATGTTCAAGAATTGAAAAATTCCTGGACAGAAGTCTGTTCCAGACTTCAGAGAATATTTTTGGGACATTGATCGGTTGGTCTAATCCTCCAAAATTAACTCATTGTTGGTCTTACTTTAATTTCAAACGTCTGAACACATTTAATACTGAAAACAAATAAATATGCCTTCACCGGGAATGGAAAGGGTCCTTCATTTTATTAACACCTGTATGTTTAAAAGTACTTTTCAAATTTTAATGGAATGTTTATGATTTGTAGAAAGTAGCCTAAAGATAATTTCATTTTATTTATGATTATGATCATCCGTCTGCACACATTTAATATTTAATAAAAACTAAAAATGGCTTCGAAGAGAATAAAAACAGTTTCATACACCCAAACTTTTAATTCCCAGTGGAATAAAATAATTTTTGTTATTATTATTAGTATTTAGTTTTTATTTTATTTTTATACTCATGTGGCCATTATTCGAAAATTATAAACCTATATGACACTCTAATATACAGACTTTTTTTTTAAAAAAAAGGTCTTCCATTGGTCTCTGAGATAATGTAACAATGTTTCAAAGCAGTCTAGGTATTACTATTTTATATTAGTACATCGCTGCCTCTAATAGTCTACTTCTTGTTTTTAGTTAAGTGGTAGTACTACACCACGAATAAAGTTAAAGTTAACTTTATTCGTTTTTTCATTTCTGTCACGTTCTCATTGAAATGACATCTCTGTAAAGAAAATGATGTCGCCGGTGGCACGACAGGAAGACACGACTTGGTATCATCTTCTTGATTTCCCTGCTCTAGATCCAGTAGCCTACATTCAAAACAACTCATCTCAATGACTTCCTCACTTCAATCTGGGTCTACGGTATCTGCATTTCCCAGGGTAAAATACTGTTATAGTTATTACTGTCTCTAGCAATGATAATAAACAAAAAAAAAAAAAAAAAAAAACTAGATCTTCAGGGAGACTTACTTCTCTGCGAGCTGATTCTCAGTTTAGATATAATTCTTAGCTCAAAAGACAAAAACGACAGTTTACTTTGTAATATTTGTCCTGTTTATTTCGCTGTATCGTAATAAATTCTGGTCACGATGTATGTACAAGCATTTGTAAAATAGTCTGCGAATCAGTGTGACTGTGGCATATAGCTTCCTCGCGTCCTATAACCTAGTCAAATTATGTTAGGCTTTAACAAACTACTATCGTCTAATTAATTTAATTTTGCTTCTGAGCTTAACGAAGGTAACGGAAGCTATGTGATCGTTCTGAAGGACGGTCATATTATATGTCTCCTATTTCAAAAAGTTTAAAACAGACATCTCGAAACATTTTTGAATCCGTGTGTTTTTCAGTCTATCGCTTAATTTTTGTGAACCTACATATCAATAATAGGTTGTAAAATCATAAAATCATTAAAGATACGATAATAGGACGTGGGGAAGCTATGTGCCAGAATAATTGACAGATTATTTTAAATCTGTCGAATTTATTTTTCATTCTTTACATTGATTAAAATATTATCAATTAAGCAAAATTTAAAGAGCTCAAGTGGTTAAAATTGGACCTGATGTGGGCTCCAATCGAGATACCATCAAAATTTCTTAAAAATCAAATGAGTATTTTTAAAGATAGACGTGTAAATAATTGTATATTTGTGCGATGTGGAAGAGAAACAAGTGGGTGCAGAATGTTGAATCTTAAATGACATTTTCAACAATAGGACAACTATGATCTACTATCCCAATTTTATTATCATCGGACAAGTAATTTTTTTAAATATGTTGGTTCGCAAAAATTTAACGACAGACAGACACGGAACCAAAAATTTTCTCTGATGTCTGAAACGGATTTCTATCTTAGAATTTTTTTTTAAATTGGGGACATATATTATTTTTGTTCTTCAGAAAGAGCTAACGTTACCTTCGGCAAGCTCGAAAGCAAAAATAGGTATAATAATATTAAATGTAATTTCCAATTCATCTATTTTATAAAATTAGTATTCTTGTTTATGGTATACATTTACGTGGTATAGGTAGGCGTGTCTTTAATCTTACGAGTTATTAGTTCACTAAGAGTATGACCGAGTTTTGGTATAAATAATTTTCCATGATGATTGATTACACAGTAGAACTTTTACCTACGAAAAGAAAAGAGTTTAGAACAAAGGCTCTTGGTGAGTGGGGTAGTTTGTGGACTTGAAACCTGTCTCGACTTGGTTAGCTGGACAAGGGTCAGTTCCGAGTAAAGTTGTGGAAAGGGTTCAAAGTATTCATATTTGAAGGGAATAGGGACCAAGACTAGATCCTGCATCGAGTTGGCTCAATTTTGAGGATTAAACTTTAGTCCTTGTTGATTGGGCCAATCAATTATTAGAAACAAAACATCTTTATAGATTACAACCATAATTTTACTCACCTTTAAATCCCTTGCAACAGACTTAAGTTTAATTCTGTAATAATCAGTTTAATTTAGCTTGATGTGAAGCTAACAGCTCAGAACATTATCAACAAAACTATTTAAAATAGATTTTTTTCTCGAAGGTTAACTGTCACCGAACTGGCCAAATTATTGCTCTAAAGGAGTGCGTAAAAGTACTGGAGGATTCAAATAAACAGTCTCTTTCAAAGCAGCCAAAAGCTGCTTTGAAAGAGACTGTTTATTTGAATTCTGTTTATTTGAGCAGCCAAAAGCTGCTTTGAAAGAGACTGTTTATTTGAATTCTGTTTATTTGAGCAGCCAAAAGCTGCTTTGAAAGAGACTGTTTATTTGAATTCTGTTTATTTGAGNACTCATATAAAAAAATCACCGTTTTTTCACCTTCTACCTCGATTTTCATTTGTGGTCTATTATATGGATTTTAAAAAAAAGAAAATAAATAAATCGTTGTTCCTCATAAAAGACGATGTTGAAAGATTTAAAGTTTCGGTCAAGTTGACTTTTTCCTCTACCACCTATTACCTTAACAAAAGGGGTTTTCTGACTATTTAAACCTCGAGAGATAGAAGATGAAAATGATTGTTTAATGGTAGAAAAGAGGGTCGAGTCTGTGAGGGCTCTCCGCATCGAGAGAACACTATAAGGGCCTCAGTATAATTAATGATAAATGGATATCCTATTGTAATAAAGTTATAAGGCAAAGCCAAAAAGTGAGGGGGGAAGAGTGGGGGGAGGGTAATCATTAATTTCTCTTTAATCCTGGCCTCCTGGCTTAGATAATGTATTTGAACAAAGTGCGCTTACGAGGGAGGTTATTCTAGGTGTTATAGGAGAACAAGGGAAGAGTGTTGGGAAGGGATTTGAGGGTAAAAAGGTGCGCACGTTTTAGACAGGCTAGACTGTGGGCCGTGGGCTATTGTTAGAGGAAGGTGGGACTAAGGGGTTAGTGTAGATGCGTTGGTATAACAAAGTGGACACTTGAAAGAAAAGCGAGCCTATTGAAATTAGCCAGGTGTAACAAGGTGGGATTGTATGGAAGGTGAAATAGGATTACTGTGGAGTAACAAGGTGAGAGTGTAAGTAGGGCGCGATAGAACTATTGTGGAGTAACAAGGTGACTGCAAGGAGGGTGTGATAGGACTACTGTAGAGTAACAAGGTGAGACTGCAAGGAGGGCGCAATAGGACTACTGTAGAGTAACAAGGTGCTATAGGGGGCTTTGCGCCTCCAAGGTAATTAGAATCAGCCAGGGGTTTACCCCCTTCCCTTCATCGTTTTATTCATAAAACTGATACCCTTGATTGGGCCTTATAAAAACCTCCAGCTAAATGAGTAATTTTTTTAAAAAAAAGAGTATTCATGGTGTTATAGGAGAACAAGGGAAGAGTGTTGGGAAGGGATTTGAGGGTAAAAAGGTGCGCACGTTTTAGACAGCAAAAACTTTAGAGGGCGAGTTAACTCTCTTCCAGTCATCTAATCAAGCTGAAACTTGGCGTATCGACTCTCTACCAGTACAAAATAATTCTAACAAATTAATTAATTAATTAAATGTTACCAATTAATTAATTTTAAATAATTATTTAAAATTTAAATGAATTAATACCAATATTTCCTATCAGAACTAAAATGCAAAAACATAATGGATTTATAATAAAAACTTGGTTTTTATGGGCTGGTATTTTTTTTTTTTTATAAATTGACTTACTTATACTCATTAAAACACAAACTTCCTCAAGAACTCTATCAAATTCTTCATCGTTATTTTCAATCTCAATCTCGCTTCAATAATTTTCTATTTCATATTTATTCTTATTCTACCATGTCATTTCTTTTATTTTCTACACCTTTTCTTGTTCCATATTAATTCTTCTTTTCCCCTGTGAATAATCAATTTATATTTATTCCTTTTCCATGTCAAATCTTCCATTGTTTTTTTCTGTCCTTCTCCTACTGTTTTCTTATTTCCTGGTGAATATTTAAAGTACTGTCAATATTAAAGCCTTTAACTGTATAATTATATAGTATGTATNAATTCTGTTTATTTGAGCAGCCAAAAGCTGCTTTGAAAGAGACTGTTTATTTGAATTCTGTTTATTTCAGCAGCCACAAGCTGCTTTGAAAGAGACTGTTTATTTGAATTCTGTTTATTTGAGCAGCCAAAAGCTGCTTTGAAAGAGTTAAATGTATTGATAATTTGAATTTATACCAGGGTGAGTTTACATTTTATGTTCGTTCACCTATACAAGGCTATTGAATAGTTTCTTTACTGCTTGTTTTCAGTTATGTGGTTAACTGATGAACTTTACTCTAATAGAGATAATATACGCTGCATTCTAGGAAAATAAGTAAGGCTTACAAGTTTTCGACTCGACTAATTTGTAGAGAGTTATTTGACCACTTTTTACCTAGATTGTTAAACCCAGTTTTATTTTTTCAAAATAAAACATCCTACCTTAATGTGGACAATCGTTGGATGAAAGGCGAGATTTTGGATTTAAAAATTTAATATTGAAATAAATATCCAATAAAACGTTAAACTTGACAAGGGAAATTTTTTGTGGAGAATATTTGAAGAAGAGGCTTTCTTAAAGTTGATAAACTGGCCTTCAGTTCACTGACCTTTCCTTTTTGGACCCTTTTCTTGCTTTTACCCTTGTAGACCAACCCTAATCCTTTCCTGGATAAGGTTAAGGTTAACCCTTAGAAGGGTCAAACCCTCATTTCTACCCGATATTAATGACCTTTACCACGGTGACCTTGAAATGGAGGACTTTGATAACCAATTTGTATAAGCTAGAAAATATGGAAAACCATATATTATTTGACTTAAGATTGTTTCAAACATTTTTTTCCTTCAGTTTGATTTTTAGGGTCTGCCGACTCAGTGTGTACTAAAGTACTCTTACATTCATGTATCGCTTTTATCCTTCATTTCTAAACGAAAAATCCGAAACTATGGAAATTATTCTTTGCTACTTGGGAACTCTTTTTTCAATCATCCCTTTCACTTGTAAACTTTCTCACCTTTACGGTGTGTAAAATCTTTTTTTATCTGATCAAGTACCAGACATCTCTCCTTACTTTTAGTCATTTTTAAATCCTTTATATTTTATATTAACTTCACTTTTGTGCCTAGCTGGGTACGGTGCCTGACGTCAAAATTTTTGGAAGGCTAGTTAACCCTCTTCCACTTATCCAATCGAGCTGAAACATGGCACATAAACTCTCTACCAATATAAAAACATTAAAACAAATGAATTAATCAATTAAATTGTATTAGTTAATTAAATTTAATTAATTATTGATTTGTTGAAATGTTTTTGTATTGATAGAGTCTATGTGCCAAGTTTCAGCTCGATCGGATAAGTGGAAGAGGGTTAACTAGCCTTCCAAAAATGTTGACGCCAGGCACCCAGGCACTCCCCCAGGCACCCAGCCAGGCACAAAAG
>KZ651102.1:765289-794958 GCA_001010745.2 Gerris buenoi | reverse complement strand
TCTGTGAGGGCTATATATATATATATTTAAATATCTTCTTACCTCTGCCTATATATTTGTTATGCAGGTTCCGCAATATTTTATTTATATTATTTATTTTACGATAAAATATATAGCTTTATTTACATATTATTAAAACTTCGCATTAATTTTTCCTCTCTCGTGTGACAAAGAGAATATATTATTACGTGTTGACAAAGTGAAAAAAAGCAATTAAAATTCTTTAATAAACCAAATAACTTTATCTTAAAAACTGAAACAGAAGAGAAATATATAAATAAAATATAAAGGTTTAAAGTAGTAGGAGGGGGAAAAAAGAGTTGTATCTATTCAGAAAAGTGGAAATAGGAGTAAAATGCCCGCCTTATACATTACATTTAAAAAAAGAACGCTTACTTTGTATGCGTTATTTTCTTACAGATTATCTCTGTAGCAGAGAGCAGATGTTCTCTCTACGACCAACAGAAGGCAAATGTAATGCTTTTCGCTTCGAACCAGATTATCCCCATCCACTCCTACACTCTGATATATTTATTTTCTTTTAGCGCGGTAAAATTTAAATCCTATTTACGTATCGAAAAAAATAAAAATAAACTCTTTTACTGATTTATATATATTTTTTAGAAAGAAAAAATAATAGTTCTATGTAAAGCAAGCTTAAACTTAAAGTTAAAGGGTAACCTTCAGAAAAAAAAGTTGCAATGTGATAATACAAACTTATTTGTTTTGTTTTTTTACAAAGGCGAAATAACAAAATGGAAATTAAATTCGGTAGATAAATCTGGGATTTTTTTTTGTTTTAGAAACAACTAAAAATCGAATATAATGTATAATGTATTATGCATTTTGAATTTTTTTTATTTTACATGTACATTTTTACCCTAATGGAGATAAACTACTTTTATCTTCTTAAAAGGTTCCCCGCATGCGAGTTCGTGT
Organism: Gerris buenoi; assembly: GCA_001010745.2. Lineage (NCBI taxonomy): Eukaryota > Metazoa > Arthropoda > Insecta > Hemiptera > Gerridae > Gerris > Gerris buenoi. The sequence continues at coordinate 794,019 of KZ651102.1, read as the reverse complement.
ACGAATGTTCGTTGTTTCAAAAATATTGAATGTGTAGATACGAAATTCACGTTTATAAACGAATATTTCAAATTAGTCTATTCTCTATCTTTCCCGATCCATAGTCAAGGTTCCTGAATCATTTTATACATTTTTGTATAATTTTAATTACTAATTTTTGATTGAACAGAAACTCATATAAAAAAATCACCGTTTTTTCACCTTCTACCTCGATTTTCATTTGTGGTCTATTATATGGATTTAAAAAAAAAGAAAATAAATAAATCGTTGTTCCTCATAAAAGACGATGTTGAAAGATTTAAAGTTTCGGTCAAGTTGACTTTTTCCTCTACCACCTATTACCTTAACAAAAGGGGTTTTCTGACTATTTAAACCTCGAGAGATAGAAGATGAAAATGATTGTTTAATGGTAGAAAAGAGGGTCGAGTCTGTGAGGGCTCTCCGCATCGAGAGAACACTATAAGGGCCTCAGTATAATTAATGATAAATGGATATCCTATTGTAATAAAGTTATAAGGCAAAGCCAAAAAGTGAGGGGGGAAGAGTGGGGGGAGGGTAATCATTAATTTCTCTTTAATCCTGGCCTCCTGGCTTAGATAATGTATTTGAACAAAGTGCGCTTACGAGGGAGGTTATTCTAGGTGTTATAGGAGAACAAGGGAAGAGTGTTGGGAAGGGATTTGAGGGTAAAAAGGTGCGCACGTTTTAGACAGGCTAGACTGTGGGCCGTGGGCTATTGTTAGAGGAAGGTGGGACTAAGGGGTTAGTGTAGATGCGTTGGTATAACAAAGTGGACACTTGAAAGAAAAGCGAGCCTATTGAAATTAGCCAGGTGTAACAAGGTGGGATTGTATGGAAGGTGAAATAGGATTACTGTGGAGTAACAAGGTGAGAGTGTAAGTAGGGCGCGATAGAACTATTGTGGAGTAACAAGGTGACTGCAAGGAGGGTGTGATAGGACTACTGTAGAGTAACAAGGTGAGACTGCAAGGAGGGCGCAATAGGACTACTGTAGAGTAACAAGGTGCTATAGGGGGCTTTGCGCCTCCAAGGTAATTAGAATCAGCCAGGGGTTTACCCCCTTCCCTTCATCGTTTTATTCATAAAACTGATACCCTTGATTGGGCCTTATAAAAACCTCCAGCTAAATGAGTAATTTTTTTAAAAAAAAGAGTATTCATAAAAGATTACAAATTAAAGTTTTAATTTACCACGTTGTCTGTATAACAACTTATTCTTGGTTACTATCCCTCCCCCCTCCTTTCCCACCAAATATTTGTACATAACTGAATAGATTTTTAAAACGGGTAAATAAATTATAAAGATAAGGGATAAATTTAACAAAAGAAGTAATTATAAATTTAATTAAAGGATTTAATAATAGAAACCTATAAATGTTGTTACTGTCCACTTATCATAGGAGTATTAGTTTAATTTAAATAATTAATCATCTTGTCTGTTATTTTTCCCCATTGCTAAATTAATTTATTTTTAACCATCTAAAGTTACTATGAATAATTTATTTAAATATTTTTGTATTTATCATACTGAATTTTTACCAGAGGGTTTCCACTGAGAAAGCTTCATACAAAGTATAAATTTAATCATTTTCTCGACTTCGAGATCTTACTAGATATCTTACGGTCACTTTGAAATTTCCTTTTGCTGGCCATGATGGAATTCAATACTAAGAGAACAGTCACTAGCTTATGGCGGTCTCTTTTAATGATTCTTTAAATCTTAACTAAAATGAATTGGATATTTTCATGGAACTTATTCTTACAGAATATTTTTTACATTAGGTTTCCTGCCTATTTTAGTGTCACCAATATCTAATTAATAGATCTCTCTTTTTCTATTACAAGACAATAGCCTTTAAAGGACAAAAGCGGGTTTTGATGTATAAATAAGTATTATTTAGCATTCGTTGTAAGACAGTTTTGTTCATTTTGGTTTTGGAATTTGTTCTGGTATTTAACCATGTATTATTTTTACATTATTACAATATTGTCCTCCATCGCTTCAATCTCTGTTATGACTCTGTCTCTGCCTAATGTCTCTCTTATTATCATGTTGCTCTTTTTAATATTAGATAAATACATACAGTATAGAGTTTTACGGCAAATTGTGGTACTTCGAGTCACGAAACATTTGTTACACCTTCCTCCTTAGAATTTAGAACTTATGAGTTGTTATTAACAGCAAATATGGTTACCATGATAAAACAATGTTTATTATTGGTCCCCAAAATCTTCCTTACTTCACTTATGAATTAGTAAGCGCAAAGAGAGTTGATGTCGGTGGTACAATGGAAACCAATGTCTCTCCACAAATGCATTTTGCATTTTACTCTTACTTAAGGTTTATTTTCCTAGACGCGACCCAGCAATTATCGCTGTGGACTCCTTTTCTGAGTTTGCATATTACCGTATTCCTAGCTGAGTGACTCTAACATGCAACACTTAACATACGCGCCTACAGCGATAGTCGCCCAGCGACTGTCGCTGTAGGCGTGTCTAGAAATAAGAACCTTTCTTTCTCTTTGAAGCCTACGTAGCTTATATTGAAAATTAGTATACTCTAATTAGTAATATTAGCATTAGGTGAGGTCACAACTTGGATGGGCGACCACGAATCTGGGTTTAATTTCCGCAGTTGGCCCACTCCAAATCTGGGGTACACTCGTCGTTCCCCAGCATTGTTTAGCTGCTTCTGTGAAGAGGTGACTAACTCGTGTCGAAACTGGTGCTTAATACAGGCTGAGGCCTTCCACGGGCTGTTGCACCACAAAGTTATTTAGTTAGTGTTTTCTTACTCTCCTTGCACCTAACATTTTTATTTCCAGATACATATATATTTATACATATATATAGATACATATCTATTTATTGCGGTAACAAATTTTTGAATCCTTGAGATTTAAAACAAATTTAAGTCAGAAAGAACATCATATACATTCTTTAGATAAATGAAGAGGTGTGAATGAAAATTGACGGTATGTGAGAACTGTCAGTGACGAAGAATTGGGTTGAACTGGGTTGAAATTAAAAAGGTGAGTAATGGAAATGCCAAAACTGGCAGAGCATAGATTGTTTTTCCATCAAACCTAGAAAACATTTAATTGAAAAACGGCTATACTACCTACTCGACACAAAGCTTTACTGTGTTATGCTAGTTGTCTGACAAAATTAAATGAGCTTTCCAGATTGTCATGGCTAAACTAGTTATTGAAGCGTACCAGATCCAAGCAAACTTGTCAATTCCTCTGTAAATATCTAGTCAAATATACCTTAACATGCAGATCCTTCTTAGTAGTGGATATTGATTCTTTTGACTGTAGAAATATTTTTGAGCATATTTAAGTAATTCAAGTCGTCCGCAGCACATTGCATCTGGAACTCCCTGGCCTTTTAACAGGCCGTTCCTCTAAGGTCTTTCTTAGCTTTTTTCCTGCTGACATCTTTTTCGCATGGCCAACGAGCTGTTATTGCTAGATGGACTCAGATAGCTTTTTAGAGCACCTAGTAATGATTTGAAATGACATGTCTAAATGATTAGAGCTTCAACATTCAACAAATAAACTTAAATAATAAGTGTATTTTTTGATGCTCTAATCATTTAGTGACTATAATTTCATTTGACCAGTATTTTTTCTTCTAAGTTGAGTGCCTTTATATTATTTGTATTTCCCTTTAGATAATTCCATTTCCGTTCTTTAACATGAAAAAATGAAAGCGTCTTCCATAAAGCCATGTCGTCTGTTTTGAGTACCTGCATTGTATTTATTGAAACAAATTCGCAATGACGTTCTCACATATTATAGGTGTGTGAACGTACTCAAAGTCATAGAGCGTATTCTTTCATCAATTGACATCTAAAATTTATTTTTACATTGCCTTAGTTCATTTACCTTAATCTTATTGCAATATTCTAATGTCTTTATTGCTCTTCTATTAGGCAGCTGTTATGAATAAATAAGTTAGATTATTTTTCCTATGAATGCTCTTTATTCCAAGTTACAATGAAAAACCTAATATATATTGCAAATGTTGTTCTTCATCATCGGAACGTTATTATTTTATGCAGATTCGTTTATGAGCAAGTTAATTTTCATTGTACTTAAAATTTCAATAAATCTATTCTTCTCAGTTTATTTACCTTGGCTTTCACTATTTGCTTTCAAGTTTCAAAACTTATTCTTCATATATTCCCTAGTTTAAAATGTACGAAGGCGAAAGAAGGGGTTGCAGTCATCTAGTTCTAAGTTGCATTATACAGGGCTCCTGAAATGCATGAATATTAACTTGGGAGGATATCACGTCTGATGGTTTATAACAGGATAGAAGTGACGCTATATGAATACTTGTTTTATATACATGCAGTGTAGTGCCGAGATGATAGAGATAGAAGCTCTTGATAGGATGTGGAAGCGCCCCGTTCACTCTGGTCCAACGATCCTTGTGCTTGGCGCCCCGCCAGATTACCCAGCTTTGAATCAACTTGAATTTTACCATCTCGCAAATCCCCCTTTTTGCCTTACAGACAATATCACTCTAGAATTTTATATAAAGTCGCATTTTATATATTCTTAAGAGAGGAATAAAAAAATATACATATATTATTTCCTATGTATGTCCGTAGGAAATATGAAAAGTGAGGGTGCTTAGAGTCTTTTAGCTCCGCCACCAGCGCTAGCGGCTGTAGTTTGTGATAAGAATAAATTTTACATTGCTAAACATATATTTACATTATTATTATATGTATATAATATATCGGTTTAATTACTTCAAGGGAAACAAATATAGTACATTACATTGGAAAAATAAATATTCTTAAAATAAATAAAACCTATTTATGTTATGTTTGCTTACTACAAAATACAAATTAAAGTCTGTATTAAAGGATTTGTGGAATTTATTTGAAGTATTTTTATTTATAAGTAACAAATATAAAAAGTTTATTATCGATCCATTTTAGTTTTGCTAGATTTATTTTATGATAATTGCACTAATGGTTGCAGTAATGAAGTCATAATAATGTATCTTTTGAATTATTGTTTAATAATAATAAATGTATTATAAATGCATTCAATTTTGGTTAATTTTTTTTGAAGTGTAATTTAAAAATAAAATCGACAAGGCAATGATTTTATTTATAGTTTATGTAGTGCAAACATTTTCAAAAAGCAGATCTAGCTTTAGAAAAAGTCATTGAGTTTATTTAGAGTTTAATTAGTGCAAACATTTTCAAAAAGCAGATCTATCCTTAAAAAAAGTCAGTGAGTTCATTTAGCGTTTCATTAGTGCAAACATTTTTAGAAAGCAGATCTAGCCTTTAAAACAAGTAAGGCGCGGTCACCCGCCATATTAGCAGGGCTGCCATCTTGAAAATATTGAGTGTATAAACTTCAAAATTTGTCCAGTTGTCTAAAATGCCGAGATGTACATGTGTGCCAAATTTCATGTTTCTAGCTACAGTAGAAAAAGATATTTGAAAAGAGGCGTGTGGAGCTGTCTGATTTTCAAAGCCAACAGACAGACAGACAGAGCCGTTATATAAGGTTTCTTTTTTACTTTGTACAGAAACCTAAAATCGGTCCGATGCAACTCAGACAAACTTTCTCACATAAGAGATCATAATAACTTAGCCCAGTGTTTCCATTTATTAGTTTTCGTGACATATCGGTACATTTAATTATTATTAAACATTTTATCAAAGTGTATCATAAAAATAACTTCTCCTCCGCGGGGAGTCGAACCTGGCCTCTCTCCGTCCGCGTTTAAAGTTTTTTCTCCAAGAACCCGCTTTTCCTCGATTTCACCTCATAGTATGATTTTTCTAAATATGTATGCCAAATTTCGTCAAAATCAAGCTAGTAGTTAGGATTCAGGCGTCTGCTGATGCTGACGCCGACATTTTTTATATCCATTATTTTGGATTTAAAGGACCTCGAAACGTGTATATCCATCAAAATCGAATTTCCGAGTCATCTCAATACTTTCTCTTTATATGAGGAATTAAAAATGTTCCCTGATGTCTGAAACTGATTTCTGACTAAAATATTTTTGAATGTCCCCACAAAAAAATAAAATTTGATTACGCCCCCACGTAATCAAATTTTATTCTNTACTCTTCAATACCTTTCATTTGATACCTCACTCAAAATTGTAAAAAAAAATATTTTTTCTCGCGACTTGAATTATCCGCCATTTTGAAATTGAACAGCTGATAATTTTGAGTTCGCTATATTTTTCCTGTGTGCGCGTCAAAACGATCTTTTATACTGGAAAGTTTCATGATTTTATCTCCTTTGGTTCCAAAGTTATTGGAACCGTACAGAGTGACAGACAGACACAAGAACGAAACTATAAGGCTTTCTTTTATTTTGGTTTCACCAACGAAACCCTAAAAAAAATCAGGGTGTCGTTTATGTAATATTGGGTGAAATATAAGAAATTAAAATATGACAGATTGATTGGTTAGTAATTCTACATCTCTACTTAGTTTTCTTCACCGGACGAACCATTGATAGGGATGGGCCACAGTGGCAATAAACCTGATAATGGGAGAAGACTTGCTCTTGAAACAAGTACGTCGGTAACTATTATCTATCTATCTTGTGTTTATACCTTTCACACTGTTTATATTCCTACTTGGGGCTCTACTATTAGGAGACTCTCTCTATATTTACTTTAAATTAATAAAGAAATTTCATTCTTGAGAATGCTCTCCATGCTTCTGACACCTTCGGTAAGCTCGGAAGCAAAATAATATATGACAGTCATTACGATTCACTGTATGTTCACTGTATATATTCACTGTACACTGCATTGATAAAACCGTATTTCCCCCTGCTATATACTTCGTAAACTAGGCGCCTGCGCGACTGGCCGCCAGTTGGTCATCATACCATTAATACTGCCTTTCATTATTCTTAATAATACATACTTGTAATATGACCTGTCACCTTCTCTACTTCTTACAGCTTCTTTACATAGTCTCTATTATGTATGAATTGAATATTGTTACGAGCTAAAGGTTCGCAAATAAGTACAACTAAACACAATGGTATATTCTTTACACAATAAGTATCAAAGTATCTTAACTCTCACATAAAAAATATCAATCATCAAACTGTCAATATCACATGACATTGTCATGTCGTAACAATATGTATGAATGTCATGTCAACCTATATTAAAAATAATACTCTTATTTTAATATTGTTAAAATACATAAATTATCATAAGCTTTCACTCATAAAAAAAACTATTACCTCGCACTGTATCGTTTTGTTATAATAGTTTTATTAACATGGAAGTACGGCGTATTAGGTAAGCTGAAAGACTTGACACATGAACTATAATATTAAAATTACTTGCAGTTACGTTTTTGCTGTATGAAAAAATGGTATAATTATAAATTGAATAATTTTTGCCGGTTATTGAATTTATAATTTATTATAACCTTTATAACTAGCGAATATAATTCTTAAGACCAAATTGGATAGACAAACAGGTTTCGACAGACATCAGTTCACTATCTAAAGAGCCAAATAAAAAATAGCTATTCTGTTGTTTGCTTTATTATCAAAGTAAATGATTTTCTCTTAAGAGTTTTACTCTCTTATCTATAAGTCTTATCCTCACACATGGAAGTAAAAACACATAATGTATTGCTTACGAGTTGACCGAATGTAACGAACGCCATTATTTTATCCCCAATTTCTAAAATTCCTCTAGACAGAAATCAGATGCAGGCAACAGGGAACATGATTGGTTTTCGTGTCTGTAGTCAGTCTGTCTTTAAATACAATTTGTCCAATTTTGTTAGGCCATACTTAAATAGCTCATAGTTGGTTTCATGCAAATTTCAAACGTCTTAGCCTATTTTTTCCGCATGAAGAAATTTATATTTGTTTGTTAAAAGTAACCGAAAGTATTTATTTATTTTACATATAATCCATATATTATTGACTACCTGACTTATCACGATATCTCTAAAACCCTAAAGACCATGAAATTTTTAAGATAGGTTCATCCTTCTTTTTTAGGTGCTCGCAAAGAAATCTTTTACGGAACTAATTAGACTTAAATCTTGAAATTTACACGTATATTCCTTTTATGGGAGACAATTTTTTTTTCCAATTGGCAATTTCGATTTTAGATAGCCAAATAGTCAAATTATGTAGTTCTCCTAATTTCTTTTTAAACGTTAAAATAAAAGTCGTTGGTAATGGTATGGTGCGATAATTTCTAAAATTTTAATGATGTCTGCCAACAAGGGATTTTCTGGAATTTTGTTCTTAAGGGAAATTGGGACAAAATTAGGAAGGAAGACAATTTAGCCTAGAATGGATTTAGAAATAAATAATTGCGAAAGATTATCGTTTTAGGATCTAAGCGCATTTATTAATAACATATTATATATTCCACCCAGGGAAGTGATGATAAACCGTTGGAGAGGGGATAGTTGTGGCAAATAACTTTGCTTTTTTCCGGAAAGTTAATATTTATAAATGCTTCTCCAGTGGTTGGGATCAGTTAGTAAGTAGAGGTTTTCGAATATTATATTTGACATCCATGACATCTACATATTTTTTTGTCTTATAGCAAAATAATTTGCATATTTCTTGATGGTTGTTTATAAACCTTTCAGACTTAAAAATACATTGCTAGACTAACAAACTTACTTGCTAGTACTTACTAGCAAGTAATCCATCAGCGAAGCACTGGAATCCATCAGCTAGTATTAAATAAAAATAAGCTTTACCCCAGTTCGAATTCAACGCTGGTAAAAAATCTCACTTTCAATTCTCATTCTGATCACTCGCCCTATAATAGGATCCGAGGAAACTATGTGCCACACTGAATGGAATACTATTTTCAATAATAAATAATATTTTTTTAACAAATTTTTTCACAATTCATTATTGCCAGAAGCCTCTTTCTTAAAATGAATTCTTAATAATTATGTCATATACATGATTTAATGTGTTAATACCCATGTTAATTATTCGCTTTATACAATAATGTCAAAATAAATATGGGAAAAGCAATGTTTACTTAGTGTGGAAAATTTGTTGATTATTACTCTTCTACTGTTTAAGAGTAAACAGACATAGTGGACAATTAAATTAAAAGACATGAATGCGTATTTATATAAATAATATAAGTATTTGTATATGCAAGATACTATAAGATAATATTTGTTTATATATGACTTGCTGGATACCCGTGCTTCACTACGGAGTGTGTTATATTCAATTTGATGAGTCTATAAGCTTCCATTAAGAAACATTTAAATTATTTTACTAAGCGATAATATCTAGATTCTATCCCTTCCCCTTATTTCTATACCACCTCCCCTTTGATAAGATAATTTGCTAATATGCCAAATTATTAATCGATTCCGACTACTGAAGGCAAATTTTTAAAATATAACTTTCCGGGAAAAAGTAAGGGTATTATCCTTCTATAATATGTACATAACAAAAATTACTATACTCTTTAAGAGCTTTTCAACNTTTTGTTAAATGTATTTTCCTTCTGTATGTACATAACAACAATTACTGTACTCTTAAAGAGCTTTTCAACGATATGCATCATTAAGGGTATCAATTACTTTGACATTTGGTCCCCGTACCTCTGTGTCCATAATATTAATTTTACTATCTCATGTAGGCGGTGACCTTCACCTTGTTTTGATGGAAAAGTGCGTAAATATTTATCAAATTGGAGTAATACTGATGATTTGTATAAAAGACATATTCTTATTCAGACACTCTTCTTTTTATATAAGACTAGCTGAAGTACCCGGCGCAGCCCGGGTTGTGTACAAAAATTAAGACCTTAATGACTAAAATATCAATAAAGAAGTAGATATTAACTGTATATTATAAAAGTATCAGGACATTGTAATAAAACAAATTAGTACAAAAAATTGTTATGTTTGGAGGGAATTACGTTACAAACCCTACTTTTTTTAACTGGACCATGTCATACCACTAATAAATAAGAAAAATAAAAATTCCTAAATAAAAATATGACAAAAAAAATGTAAATGACTTTTCCTAAATGAAAATATACCAAAAAGGACATAACAACAATTACTGTACACTTAAAAAGCTTTTCAACGATATGTATCATGAAGGCATATGTATCATTACTTTAACATTTGTACCCCGTACCCCGTACCAAAATTTTATTTTCAAACTCTCAGGTAGGCAGTGACCTTGATCTTGTTTTGAAGTAAAACAGGGAAAATTTTTATCAAATTGGGATAAAACTAAAGATTTGTATAAAAGACATAGGTACTCCCAATTTACCCCCCTCCTAAATGAAAATATGACAAAACTATACATAACAACAATTCATGTACTCTCAAAGAGCTTTTCAACGATATGCATCATGAAGGGTATTTATTACTTTGACCCTTTATTCATTACTTGTACCCCGTACCCCTGGGTACCGTAAATTAAATTTCGAAAATTCATGTAGACAGTGCCCTTCCCCTTGCTTTGAAGGTCAAGTCTGCAAATTTTCATCAAGATCGGAATGAAACTGTAGATTTGTATATAGAACATACCCACCCACAGACTTTCATCTTTATATATATAGATAGATATATCTATATTTTTCTATTTTAACCCTCTTCTAAATGAAAATATGACAAAACTGCGTACACTACAACAATTACTGTACTCTTAAAGAGCTTTTTAATGATATACATCATAAAGGGCATTCATTACTTTGACATTTTTACCCCGTACCCCTGTGTACAAAAATCAAAATTTCGCAAAATCCTTTCTTAGTGTGCCTATAATATGAACTGAGTATATCCTCAAAATTTCAAATCTCTCTGTTAAGCAGATTTTACTGTACGTTGATTCTATGCTTAAAATAATACTATTTATAGAAGGAGCATAGAATCGGTATCCTAAGCAATTACTGATAAGAGACTGAAGCCAACTTTTGCCGAGAGGTTGCGCCTATAACTAAGTTGGCCAACATAACAACACTCATTTTTTTTCATTTTAACAGGAGAAGGTTGGCCATGCTTTAGTAACAATTCAAAGCCCGCTCACAAACATCAAGAAAACAAACCCTGCCATTGGTTATTGTTTACGTTTCAATCTGACGTCATTTTTTCACCTCGCCCGGCATGACATAATAAACATTATTTTCAGCATATTTCAAGCTAAAAATAAGATAAAACACAATAAAAATATTACAATAAACGAAACTAACTATCAATAATTAAAATTTAATAAAAATTAAATTAAAAAACCGAAGGCAAATAATTTCAGAGTTATGACGTCACAAATTTAAAAAAAAAAAATTTGTAACGCGGATTACAGGCGCAANAACAGTAAATAGTACACTTTTATCGGGAAAATGTTAAATTATTTGTTCACAATAATCAAACAAAGCCGCAATAAGAGCAAATAATACTCTTTTCTACCGAAGCATTACACCTTAACACAGTGTAGTTCACAATGTGTTTTTCGGGGGTGAAGGCGATATAAACCATTACGAAGAAAAACGATCTATTATGCGACAGCTAGTGAATAATAAAAGAGATAACTATATTTCGGCTTTCTTGGGAGAAACTTTTTAACACCTTTTTAAAAAAATGATATTTAATTTAATTTTAATTTTTACTTTATTTTCTTCGGGTTGTGCGGTATTGAACCTATCAATATAATAAGTATATTTATATAGAAACCACATAAATTTTCTCTAATTCAGAATATAGAGTTTAGAATATTATGTTGGGTTTTTTTTTTTTTTAATTAAAAGAACCCTTGTTATGATATTATATTTCTTGGTTGGGTTAGCCAGTTGTTTTTCTTTTATATTGTTATTAATAAGCGGCCTACACTGATATGTACAATGAAACTTTTAATTAAAATATAATTAATTAAAAAAAAAAGTTAATGAATTAAAATTTCATGAAGTATTATCACAAGAGACAAGTATAATTTTAGGATAATATGTTAAAAACAGTGTTTGTGTTTTAAGTATTTTTTTTCTTTCTGTCTCTCTTAATAAATGTTAATATAATTTCATACAGTATGGGCTAATTATGTTGTATTTGTGATATGTTTTATTTTATTTATTTATTTATTTTTTTAGTTACACTTTACTCACGGTTACACTTAAGTTAAACTTTAACACGTTAGTGTTCAGTGTTAGGTTTTGAAGAAATTGTAAATCTCAGATCATCCAAATAAAGAACAATAAATCTTTTAATTTAAAACAAATTATAATTATTATTAACACTATTTGAGTACTTTATAATTATAAGCGTTAATTCCCTGTCTAGTTCTAATGTCATAAATATTGATTTGCTAAACTTGTAGAAATATTGAAGTTTTGGATTCGGGACTAGTTATCAGTTGCGGCAGGGAAAAATCATTCTCCTGCCTAGCTTAGTTGGAAAGAGCGCTACACTGGAAATGTAGAGGCCCAAGGTTCAAGTCCCGGTGCTGGTGTCTATTTTTCTCTGACTGTCTCCCAGTGTAAATAATAATTGTTATTTGAATTAAATTAAAATTTAAACTTTCCGTAGTATGAAAACTACCAAAAACTTAAAAATTGTATAAATCTTTTGGTCATCGAAACAGGCCCAAACAACCACACTTTCAATTTCCTGAGCGCATTATTTTTAATAATTTTGTTTTATGAGCACGAGAACATGCTATATTTTTAGTATCACTCCATATTTTTAAATCAATCTCGTTATACTTTATTTTTATCTTTATATATCCGGCTTTAATTTTTCTATTTTAGCTGTATTATTTATCCATCTGCAATGCCTCGGACATTTATTCATGGGCGCGAAATTGGCTGAAAGAATGCTATTGTTTTGGAGTCTTTGCTTCGTCAAGAAGTATTGAGTAAAACCTGCTTTTAAATAAAAAAAAGTTTTTTCTTTTTTTAAAAAGCTTTGAAAATAATATTTTTACTTTTCCTTACCTAAAGGAAAAGTATCGTTTGGTTTTGTTTTTCATAAAGATTTCCGTGTTTTAATTTAACATGCATTGTTATCGGAAATGCAAGAAGTAAGCACGTTTCGGTTTTCTAGGTATATGGTTAAGTTTGTTAAAAATGTATTACCAAATTTCACCAACATTTGAAGTTAAAATAAATGCCTTTAAAGTTGAGAGTATTATATTTAATCTAGTTAAGGGAAGCTGTTACGCAAAATTAAGATAATTGTCAGATCAATTTCAGTCTTTATAAAAAAAAAAACTGTTTTTTATAGTAGGCTCTAATAAAATAGAGGAATTTCCATGCTCTAAATTGCCTTTAAACTTTGATACGAAGGGTATTTTTAATCTTAATACCAAAATGAATTATATGTAAGTACATATATTGTAGTCTTGAATTGTTTTTTTTTAAGGCTTTGGATAGTAATTTCTTTTGTTCGCTGGACCTATATGATAATGCAGTATATTAGTAGTAGGAAATTATAACTACTGACTGTTGGCTCCTAGAATGAACCTGAAGGCGAAGGCGTCAGTTATCTATATAATATAAGAGTGACAGTGTATATAACCGCCATCTTGGATTTAATAACACTCTCAACTTATTATCTCAGCTTCCAGTGGACCTAGAGATCTAAACATTGGTACATGGACTTGTGGTAGCTAAAGAAGAAAATTAAAGGTACTATCACTTAACATATGGCCGCCGCGCCGTATTGAATTACAACCGCCATCTTGGATTTAATAACTCTCTATTATCTCCGCTTCCAGTAGACCTAGTGATTTGAAATTCGGTGCATAGAATTATGGTACATAAAGAAGAAAATTAAATACACTTTCACTCCAATATATAGCAACTGTATTGAATTATAACCGCCATCTTGAATTTAGTAAAACTCTATTATCTAAGCTTCCAGAGGTCTAGGTCCTCTGGAAGCTTAGGAAGGATCATAGACTCGGATCAAATTCGGTACATAGACCTATGGTAGCTAAAGAAGAAAATTAAAGGTACTTTCACTTCAACATATGGCCGCCATATTGGATTTAATCAGATACTGTTATCTTAGCTTCCAGTGGATTTAAAGATCTAAAATTTTGTACATAGACTCATTGTAACTAAAATTGAAAATTTAAGATTGTATGAAATATAATAATTAAAAATGCATAAAAAAATAAGATTACCTACTTTTACTAAAATACAAAATCATGAGAGAATAAAGATATATTAATTATAATTTTTTAATTATTATTTACACTCAGCGCCACCTTCTAGACGGATAAGGTGCGCGAAGCGCACCAATCCGGCTAGTTTAGAATAAACGTGTGGTTGTGCTACAAGAAGCTCGTGGTCTCCTTTTCCATTGATGGTTAAGTTCATTTATTAAAAAAATAAAGAACTAGAAATTAAATTAAAATTATAATGAGAAGGTTCTCTTGGTAGCCACTTCCCTTATTTTAGATGAGACTACTATTATCAGATAAGAGAAAGGTGTTAACTCGTCCCTGTTGGTTGGTAGCAGTGGCTGCCCTGTCAGTCGTTTCTAAATTATAGCCAATTACTTGCAAGGCAGAGTTAAAACCTTAGCTAGCAGATAACTAGTCTTATTTCCTCTCTCTTAGGATTTTCCGAACTCGAGAAAAAAAGGTGATTTATTTCAACTAAACTTTCCCACCACCTAAACATTGCTTGATGTGAAATTTCGCTCGTTTTAAAAATTATTTAGTTTATAAAATTGGACATTGCTCGGTTCTATTATAGGTAGCCTTTTATTAGAAAGAAATTATACTTATCTAATACTAGCTGCACCCAGCGTTGCCCAGATTGGGTAGTTTTTCGAACTCTCATGAAGACAGCCTTTTCTTTTGTTTTAAAACTTCAGTGTGCAACATTTCTTCGAGCTCATAATAAAATTGTAGATTTATATAAAAGCAAACGATTCAAAGAGACGAGCCTTAACTTTTGATACCTTAATAATGCTCTTTTAGTTGAAATAAAAATCCATACATTGACTTATCATTTCTTTTATCTTAATGAGGTTCTGTAATGTTCTGAATATTGTTAGGTTAGTGTGATAATTAGGGACATATATGGGAATCTAGAGTCTGTAAGGTCTTTACGATTCAGGCATAGTGGAGGCCATTCGCGAGTTACAACTAATAGGCAGGAGCGTTTGTTGGTGTTGCGTGCGCGTCGGAACTAGGATTCATCCGCCAAAACTCTTTAAAAGAACTTGCTAAACAACACTGGAGTGCCAGTAAGTACTCAAACAATAAGTAGATGTCTTCACTCGGCTTTAAGGTCGCGAGGCGCAAGAAATTTTCACTTTTTGAAGCGTTTACAAGTCCGAATCACCTGACCAAACNCAAACGAAATTAATCTACTCCCAATTGCCTAGCTCAATTCGCTTCCCAGATAATACTTGTTTAAGATTTGGTGGGGTAGGGGGATATTTTTCTTACAAAATATGCGACGGATGAAAAATTCCTTAAAACCAATTTTTTGCATTTTTAATAAAGAATAACTTTAATTAGATTTTCGTTGGTTTGTTAAAAAATAGAGGAGAGGACATGAAAAATTTATTTTTCCAGGTCACGTGGTGCTAATTTAAATGGTACAAAATAAAAGCCAAATATATATTTGCACTCGTTCTTCTCTTTCCTTTAACGTCTCACAAGATGCGTTACCGTAAACAAATTAATTCCCTCAGTCTTCAATCTTTAGCGTTTGAGGGATGATGTTTTGAGCTTCGCAATAATTTCCCGCTATGTTTTGTGTTTGGGTTATTGCACATAAAAGAACTGTAAAGTTTTAAATTTTTGTGTACTTTTAAAGACCATTTACATTACAGTGGACCCTCGTGTTTGAAATCTGACTGATAGTTAAGAACGAAAGAATTTTTTTTTATTTAGTGGTTTCCGGTTTTCGTGGTTACATTTAATTAGTATTAAACTTCTCATCAAAATCTGGCTTAAAAGTAATCCATATGCGGTGGGGAATCAAATTAAACCTCTTTGCATTTATGGCTATTTAATCAGGATCTAGATGTCTCAATAAGTAGATGTCTTCACTCGGCTTTAAGGTCGCGAGGCGCAAGAAATTTTCACTTTTTGAAGCGTTTACAAGTCCGAATCACCTGACCAAACCAGGATTCGTTTGCACAGTAATGGCGGACAATCTAGTTCTTCGCGAAGACATGGTAAAATTTTTTGGAACAAAATATCCAGTACGAACATGCTTGCCGTGGAGGCTGGGTCGAAGTTTGTAGCGCAATTTCTTTGAGCAGAGGAATTCTTCTGGTTTGGTATGGTACTGGAGTAAAATATCTGAACGAAGTTCTTGTTCCTGTAGTTCTACCCCTCGCTTATTAAATTGGTGAACATTTTGTTTACATTGACTTTATTTTCCGTCCAAATAGATCATCACAGGTAAATTTATTTTTTACTGAAAATTACGTTAATCGCATGAACTGGCCTGATCAGTCACCAGTCATGAATCCTTTAGATCACGTTGGTACATATTACCTAAATGGACAGATAAGAGCTAGGGGAGGAGTCTTAGAAGACTTTTAAGAACTACAGGAGGTCATTATCGAAGAATGGGATATCATGCCTTACTTATAATGTTATTCGCGACGTTCTTCAGAGCATGCCAAGGAGAATCCGGGCTGTTATTGACGCCTGTGAAGGTGCTGCAAGATATTGATAATCTCCCACAGATGGAATTAGACGTTATTTTGGATAATATCAATCAATTAACGTTTCAGAAGTAGTAAAATTTGGTTTTTGTTATTAACTAATATAAAAAAATAAAAAAGTATTTATTTTTTTCGTTTTTCGTTTCCTCATTTAATACGCAGATATAAGAAGCTTGCTGTAAGATTAGTTGAGTAAACGATATCAAGATTTGTTTCAGGTGGTTCACTTTAAAAGTTGATTATGTACTACATATATGAGAAAGTAAATGTCATGCAAAAACATTCTTGAGGAGCTGGATTTGAAACCTGACTTTTCCCTATCCGCGGCATTGTAATAAACAAATTTTTTGTTAAAATGGTAATTTTATTCAGTTCTTTAAGATTCCAAGTATAACAAATTACGGTTAATCTTAGCGTAGGCTTTTACGGGCTGCATCTCGGAGGCCCACGCAGTGTAGACTAAATTGCTGCTAAAACTCCCTTTAAAATGATCTCTGCAGTGTGTTTAAAACGATGGGATTCGCAAAAACCTTTTAAAAGCAAATCTACACTTATTAATTCCGGCATTAACCGAAATTTTACTCATTTGTTGTAAAATTTGGCCGAAATACCTGATACTCAACTCCTGAACAGAATCATGTGATAATATGTAACACTCCACATTTCTCAACTTAAGGAAATAAAAATTAATAGCAAACCATGTAAAAAAAGATGGGAACGATGTCAATAAAAATATTCTTTACCAGTAAGAATTGAACCAAGCAGTGGAGTATTTGTATGTTTCTTACTCTCTTGGCCAAGTATGTGCTATCAGCACACACTATGCAATTCAACCAGCATAATCGACCAAGCAAAATCAAGATGGCGGTATTGTAAAAGTTTCTTTTAGCTATAACTTTTGAACCCTACTACTATCTCTAATGACGTGAAACGAATATATACATTGTTATTGTTCAAACGAAATTAATCTACTCCCAATTGCCTAGCTCAATTCGCTTCCCAGATAATACTTGTTTAAGATTTGGTGGGGTAGGGGGATATTTTTCTTACAAAATATGCGACGGATGAAAAATTCCTTAAAACCAATTTTTTGCATTTTTAATAAAGAATAACTTTAATTAGATTTTCGTTGGTTTGTTAAAAAATAGAGGAGAGGACATGAAAAATTTATTTTTCCAGGTCACGTGGTGCTAATTTAAATGGTACAAAATAAAAGCCAAATATATATTTGCACTCGTTCTTCTCTTTCCTTTAACGTCTCACAAGATGCGTTACCGTAAACAAATTAATTCCCTCAGTCTTCAATCTTTAGCGTTTGAGGGATGATGTTTTGAGCTTCGCAATAATTTCCCGCTATGTTTTGTGTTTGGGTTATTGCACATAAAAGAACTGTAAAGTTTTAAATTTTTGTGTACTTTTAAAGACCATTTACATTACAGTGGACCCTCGTGTTTGAAATCTGACTGATAGTTAAGAACGAAAGAATTTTTTTTTATTTAGTGGTTTCCGGTTTTCGTGGTTACATTTAATTAGTATTAAACTTCTCATCAAAATCTGGCTTAAAAGTAATCCATATGCGGTGGGGAATCAAATTAAACCTCTTTGCATTTATGGCTATTTAATCAGGATCTAGATGTCTCCCAGTAATGGTTAGAACGTTTATGTATGTTGTTGTTTTTTTAATGAAAATAAGTTTTCGAGAATAATTTTTAATTCTAATTTTTCAATATTTTTTGAGAGATTGCGGCCCCAAATGTAAAGCTACAATTAATATCTATATTCCGTATCCGAGAATGATTAGACTGAACATGTATGTCAAGTTGTCGAATGATTGAAAGCGGCCCAGTATTTTAGGGTGTGTACGTACACTTTCGACAAACTAATTTTTTTTAAATATCACTTTATCGCAATCACAATACTTTCATTGAACTACGTAAATAACAAAGTAAAAAGTCAATAGTTTAAAAATTTTAATTTAATTATCTTTTTTAATATGAATTGACTGTAATTTGATGAAGTTAATTAGTCGTTAAATCTTAGTCAGTATTTTAGTGCTTTAGATATTCATACTTAGCAAAATTCTATTAAAGATAAAAGTTTGTGAAGATAAATTGTGGTAAGGTACCTTCTGCTTATTTTTCTTTTTCTTTTATTTCTTTTTTTTGGATTTTTTTTTTAACAATAAAAAAAAATCGATTAAAAATTAAGTATAATAAAAGAAGTAAAAATAAAAAGAATTTTAATTGAAAAGTAAGTTTGTTGAACCGTTTTTTTTGTTAAATATTTTTTCTAAGTTTTATCAGTTACACTTTTGAAGAAAATTGTTCTTTCTTTCTTTATTGGAGTTGTCAGCGTTTATAAGTTAAATATCATGAAGCTATCACTTTTTTCTACGTTATATTTTTCTAAAAAAAAGGAGCCAATGAAAAAAATCAATGTTTAATTATTATTATTTTAAATTTGATAAGGTCATATATTATATTACCACTAAGAATAAGTCAATTTTTAGGCAAGATTATCTAGAAATTATACTTTGATTAATATTTAATTTTACAAAATTAAATTTAATACTGTTAGAAATCATTTTTGGTTCGTTCTTACTGTGTGATAACTACCCCAGCTATGCGAACAGCTGACTAAAGTATGTCCTTCCCGACAGACTTGCTTGAAGTTCATCTTATTAGCGGGAGCTTGCGCCCAAAAGAACTGCCCTTTCCTAAATATTGACTCCGTCAATAAAACTTTAGGAATTTGGGGCTAAGTTCAATTCCCTTTACATTTTTTATCTTGTCCTGTTTTCCCCCTTCTAGGGATTTAATAAAACTCAATTGATTGAAGAAAATTCCTTTTTGTAACTTCAATATTATTATATATAATTTTTATACTTCTACATTTCAAAATTGTAGTGAAATTATGTTAGTAGGAGAACTTGGTTTCAAATATAATGTCCACAAATTAATGTAATCTCCAAATTTCATATTTTTATTGCACTTTATTCCGTAGATATTTTCATCTAAAATTCTACGTACAAATGACCGCCATATTGAATCAAAATGGTGGATTGTGAAGAAACCTTAGTGAGTCCTAGGTGATAAGAAAAACCTACTTTCAAGACTTTATGGTAATGGTTCTAGTGGCTCCAGAGATATCGTGATGAGTTGATGAGTCAGTGGTGTTTGGAATATAACTACATATACACGTATGCATAATGTATATTACGGTTTTTTTGGTGAATTTAGATACATGATATTGTATAAAGATATATTGGGTGATCAGTGTTTAGGTCGGTGTGAACTAAAGATGATTAGGTGGCATAGGTCGTAGCTACTAGTTAATTCTACGAGGGCTTCTCGTTAGCCCAGGACGGCAGTCGAAACTAAGCCCAAGGCTTGTACTAAGTTGTTGTACTAGGGGGGACGGGTAAGATGTCGCTAAGTTTATAACGAAGCTATTCATGCATGCCAAGCCCCCTTGCTTAAGTCCCCTGGGGCTGTCCCATCCACCTAATCATGACCCATCTCCCTGCCTTATGATGTTCTAATTTGTTTGCTTAATCCTAGGACCTTCCCCTTACAGATGACTTTGCTTATATATGCATTGTTATTTTGGTTTCCCTTGGGCTTTTATTTATTGTTATCATGTCTCCCCCTACCTTTCTACAAACTCATATATTAACTGGTCTCTCGTGACCAATCTTTCCACCGTAAATCAAACAATCGGACACTCCTCTATACTATTCTGTTCTCGAATAATATTTCTGCTATTTCGTCTTCACAATTAGGCATCCTCTACCTAACTACCCAACAAATGTATATAAATGTCGTTTCGAAACAATTCATCCCTAAATTTCTCTGGCTTTTAATGCCCTCATACCTTTATAAATATATTGAACTTCCTAATACGCCGGGGATGTGTGACGTCACTTACGTAAAAAAGTGTGTGTTGTTAGGTTAGCTGGCTCATAACATTGGATATACGACTGGGTTTTATCAGTGCTATTTTATTTTATTATTATTTTTTAATCAATTATTTGTTTTATCATATTCATTTATTGGCTTATTAATAATGTAACTAATATATAATAAGGTTAAAAACAGTTAAAAAAGCTTTTAATAGAATAAAAAGAGGAAAAAACTATAAAATGCTTACAGAACTCTAGTAAACAATCGTTTGTTATGAGCCAGAAAAAATATCCTGACGAAAAATAGTGGAGGGCGTATGACGTCACAGCAACCTTTGTCACTTTTACGTAACCTCTATGACGCGACGTATAGTTAAGAAGTATTTTTCTGTTGTTTATTTAAATATTGTTTTCATCTTGCTTTGATTTGATTTTATAAATAATGCTTTTAGCCGAAGGTTTTATATTTATTCAGTTTAAATAGAGATGAGCACATTTACTGCAACAAAGCAAAATTGTTATTTTGTATAACTTCATTGGTCTCTAAATATAATCATAATTGCCGAGACCATTTTTGAGCATGTTTAGGGAGGAGCAGCTCTCCCAAATTTAGAGCGGTTATTCTAGCAGAATAATAAAAACGTAAATAGCCTAATTTTTTTAGGAAGTAATATAGGAAAAATATTAAAACAACACAGAATAATTTAATATGAAAAATTAGGTACTATAGGTAAAAGTTTGATTAACACACATAAAAAACGTAATGATTATATTTTGTGTTGAATAGTTTAAGCACTTAAGAATTTTAGAAATTTATTTAATTTTTCTTACATTGCTGGTATTATTTTGCTAAACCTTTTCCATTATCTTCTAATAACATTAAAGCTAGTAAACACTTAAATAAGTATTCTTTTTTAGGCCTTTGTATGTCACAAATAACATAGTTATAAGGATAAATATTACTTCATTAAACAGATATGAAATATTATCATATTTTTTTTCTTAGTTTGGACATGAAATATGGCGATAAATTGAAGGAGGGTGTGTCTTTCCTGAGACGTCAATTACTTTGAAGGATGTAGCCATAGTAAGTTGTACATCATTCATCTCTAACGATGTGTAGAGAAGACACGCAGAGCATAACGCGTAACAAACAATAACAGTTAGTTCAACCATAAGATTGGCTTTTCATTCGCTTTCGTGGAGGGTCTTAGGGCATAGTGTAGGGTCAGAAAAGACATCGGGAGGAAAGAGGGTGTCGGAACCTTCTGTCGTATCTCTTACTTAGGGTGATATGAGTCACAGTGTAGAACTATGTCTCAATATAAAGGGTATTGTCCGAGAGGAATCGGTATTAAAAGAGGATTAACGTAAACTTCAACTTCCCAATTTTGAAAGAACGTTCGTATGTTGACGGAACAGAGCTTTGAAGGAAATGGATATCCTGTGATTCATCCCCTTATTCTCATTCCTCGCGCAGTTTGTCTCGAGTTGAAATGGATAGGAGTAAATCTTTGATCTGAAATCGTGCGATGGTGCATCTTCCCCTTTTACACATTCAAAGAATGATTTACATGAAGTGAACAGCTGGGTGCATCCTATATGACTTGGAAACACGGGTAAATATTTTTTGGATGCACGCAACATTCAAACAACATACTCTTCCCCAAAATCCTGCAGAAAAAACCTTTTCTTTTGAACAATCCACTGCATCAAACTTAAGAAAGATCCCCCTTTAGCACAAAAATATATGGAACTATTGATATAACTCGATATCCCCGAGCAATGGCAGACTTATTGAAAGAATTGGATACACTACAACGACCCTTCTTTAAAAATAACCTTCTTACATCCTTATGTATATACTCGTATGTGTAACATATATCCCATGTATCAAACGAATATTCGTTTGATTCGTTTTCTTTTTTTCAATATAAAATGTAGCAATTCTATTTGCTTTGTTCCTTTTCCGTATTTGTCATTTTGTTGTTTTGATATCTAATAAATATAGATTTAAGTGAAGTCNAATAAGGTTAAAAACAGTTAAAAAAGCTTTTAATAGAATAAAAAGAGGAAAAAACTATAAAATGCTTACAGAACTCTAGTAAACAATCGTTTGTTATGAGCCAGAAAAAATATCCTGACGAAAAATAGTGGAGGGCGTATGACGTCACAGCAACCTTTGTCACTTTTACGTAACCTCTATGACGCGACGTATAGTTAAGAAGTATTTTTCTGTTGTTTATTTAAATATTGTTTTCATCTTGCTTTGATTTGATTTTATAAATAATGCTTTTAGCCGAAGGTTTTATATTTATTCAGTTTAAATAGAGATGAGCACATTTACTGCAACAAAGCAAAATTGTTATTTTGTATAACTTCATTGGTCTCTAAATATAATCATAATTGCCGAGACCATTTTTGAGCATGTTTAGGGAGGAGCAGCTCTCCCAAATTTAGAGCGGTTATTCTAGCAGAATAATAAAAACGTAAATAGCCTAATTTTTTTAGGAAGTAATATAGGAAAAATATTAAAACAACACAGAATAATTTAATATGAAAAATTAGGTACTATAGGTAAAAGTTTGATTAACACACATAAAAAACGTAATGATTATATTTTGTGTTGAATAGTTTAAGCACTTAAGAATTTTAGAAATTTATTTAATTTTTCTTACATTGCTGGTATTATTTTGCTAAACCTTTTCCATTATCTTCTAATAACATTAAAGCTAGTAAACACTTAAATAAGTATTCTTTTTTAGGCCTTTGTATGTCACAAATAACATAGTTATAAGGATAAATATTACTTCATTAAACAGATATGAAATATTATCATATTTTTTTTCTTAGTTTGGACATGAAATATGGCGATAAATTGAAGGAGGGTGTGTCTTTCCTGAGACGTCAATTACTTTGAAGGATGTAGCCATAGTAAGTTGTACATCATTCATCTCTAACGATGTGTAGAGAAGACACGCAGAGCATAACGCGTAACAAACAATAACAGTTAGTTCAACCATAAGATTGGCTTTTCATTCGCTTTCGTGGAGGGTCTTAGGGCATAGTGTAGGGTCAGAAAAGACATCGGGAGGAAAGAGGGTGTCGGAACCTTCTGTCGTATCTCTTACTTAGGGTGATATGAGTCACAGTGTAGAACTATGTCTCAATATAAAGGGTATTGTCCGAGAGGAATCGGTATTAAAAGAGGATTAACGTAAACTTCAACTTCCCAATTTTGAAAGAACGTTCGTATGTTGACGGAACAGAGCTTTGAAGGAAATGGATATCCTGTGATTCATCCCCTTATTCTCATTCCTCGCGCAGTTTGTCTCGAGTTGAAATGGATAGGAGTAAATCTTTGATCTGAAATCGTGCGATGGTGCATCTTCCCCTTTTACACATTCAAAGAATGATTTACATGAAGTGAACAGCTGGGTGCATCCTATATGACTTGGAAACACGGGTAAATATTTTTTGGATGCACGCAACATTCAAACAACATACTCTTCCCCAAAATCCTGCAGAAAAAACCTTTTCTTTTGAACAATCCACTGCATCAAACTTAAGAAAGATCCCCCTTTAGCACAAAAATATATGGAACTATTGATATAACTCGATATCCCCGAGCAATGGCAGACTTATTGAAAGAATTGGATACACTACAACGACCCTTCTTTAAAAATAACCTTCTTACATCCTTATGTATATACTCGTATGTGTAACATATATCCCATGTATCAAACGAATATTCGTTTGATTCGTTTTCTTTTTTTCAATATAAAATGTAGCAATTCTATTTGCTTTGTTCCTTTTCCGTATTTGTCATTTTGTTGTTTTGATATCTAATAAATATAGATTTAAGTGAAGTCGTTTCTAGGAACGCAAATATTGAACAGAAATAATTGAAATTAATGTTACATTTACTATTTATGTCTACTTCCATTAAGTCAATGCACATTCACCATTCACAAATATTCCAATGGAATTAGTATAATATTCCTAGGACTCTCTATCTCTCTCTTAAAATAGCAAATTAACACCAACAGTAGAATGTAGAAATGAATAGCCGTCGACGGCTAAAAGAAGATACAAATAAATACAAAATTTGAAACTCTCCCCTTTTGAAAAGCCTTAATTTGTCAGGACTCAACAGAGTCCTAAGATACTTAGCTTTATCTATGTTTAAAACTACAAAAGCCCTTCTTAAGAGGAAGCAGAAATATGAGGTTGAGACAAAGCGGGTGAATTTGTTCATGTAAAGATACACTGTATGCTAACTGGAACTTGACCCTGTGCATTACAGTGCTCTCAGATGGGTAACCTTTCTAACATTAGCAATCTTACTTTTTTTTAGAGTAAATGGCTCGTTATTATCGGCTGTTTTTCAATAATAGATTCCTATAGTTAAATCCTTGACACACGAGTTTAGTGGTTCAATTTGTAAAGTATGTATCGAGAGATAGAAGGAATGGTTTAAAGAAACTCTATTTGGTCTTCTTCTTGTTAAATGATAATAGGCAGTTATTGAAGGGCTAAAGGAAGAAGAGAAAAGGCAATAAAAAGGAGTGTTGGAGACGAAAGGTTTTTTCGGTTTTCAAGGCCTACTTGGGGCAGGACCGTAAAGAGGTAAAGAGTTGGGGTCCGGGGTAAGGGTGTCTTCCTAAACCCTTGGCACACTGTGTCAGAACGGAATAAGGGCGAGAGTCGGTGGATATTGGAAGGCCCCGGGTGGGATAATGGCATCGATTGAGTTGCCACCGCAAAGGGACTACGCCGTGGGGTAACGGCACCCAGGCTATAACAGTTCTCCAGCAAAACTAAATGGTTCCTAGTTCTCGTTCTACCCATCTTGGCCCCATTTCCTCGCAGTTTTTCCTACTAAGGAGAACTTAGGCATTTACGACAATTTTCTCTTTGAAGTGTTCAAGACGCTTAGGATGCAAGGTAAAACCATCTAGGAGTATCAGGATCACAATGACTCGTTTGAATAAATAATGGAATATGATTAAAGTATAGTTTTTACGTTCCGTTATTTCCTCGATGCCTTGCAAATAAAGACCGTGTTGGAAAACTATTCTGTAGTTTAGCATGACGATTTTGCAACCTTTTCAAATAGGAATACTCTAATCGTTTAAAATGGGACCAGAGTGGTTAGATTACTGTTAGATGGGCAATGTGTGTGTCACTATTTTATTCCAAAGAAAGAATATTGACCTTTAAATTTTAATGCTTCTAATGATTATGAGAAAAATTTTACTCAAACATTTGCTCACGATGTGAACTTCTGCATTCGCATCTTTTGCACCCTGAAAGAATATAACATTAAGTTCTGAATGGTAAGGATTGCACAGGAATAGAAAATCCTTCTCTAAACTAAATAATTATTGTCTGATCTTATAAAGTTTTATACAGTAGCAAATGACCGTTAAACTGCAGCAGAAGCATTTAAGTTTTGTGCCCTTTGTTTCAATTTATAACCGTAAGACCCGTTCAAACGGCTGAGAAAGGCTAAAATAAGGGTTTGGTACATCCTTTAAGTCAATAACAGTTAGGTTTAGATATATGGGAATGACATAAAAATGTGAAGATTTAAAGATTGAAATTATTTTTAAAATAAATGTGTTGTATATTTGATTGTACAAAGAGAATGATTGGATGCTTAATGTGCATAAGTGGAGTTGGTATCAAAGATGAGAAGAAAACGAACGACTTTATATTATACAACATTAAAGAATTAATTACCAAGGAAGAGAGACTGCTCCACTAAATTTAACAAATACAACAGGCTATGGATAAACCGATTGTGCGAACGCTCCCATATCTTGAAAATAGAACCTGTCGAGTTTTTAAAAGTGCCGCGGTATTTTTTCCACTGTTGCGTACGTGCTACCACATAAAAAAGGTTGTTTTCTCGCTACGCCTAAGCGGTGTAAGCTAACCGCTCGTGAGAGAATGATTTATCATGTACAAATATTTTAATACACTAAAATTGTTTTTATTGCGTCGACTGAAAAAAAGAGAATTTAAAATATTGAAATGATTGGAAAGTGCCTCCTTTGAAACTGACGTCCGGTAGAATATTGCTCTCAATATTCAAAGCTGGTATAACGTAAGTAAATAAGCATGGTCAATTAGAGGGTAATGAATTAGTATAGTATAATAAATGATGCCATAGATAAAACCTAACCAATGATGATTAATAGAATATAGAGTAGCTATAGAGTAAATTATTAACTGGACACTAATTAAACAAAGAAAATTCTTATGTCAGTAAAGAAAAGGAAAACTACCATTAGTATTAGAGAGGAGGTAATTTAAAAAAGGTATTTTGAACACAAAATGCTCTTATTGAGTATTTAGAAGAGAACCTATTCAAATAGAAAATAGTAATTTAAAAAAAATTCTATTGGCGGAGTAGTTTTTCAACTCTGAAAATGATGAAGAATATTCGCATTAGAGGATTTTACTTAATTTATTTCCCTATCTACTTGAATGAGAAGCTATTGTTCAATTTGTAAAGTTAGGCACCTTGAAAAGTCCTAGTTAAGTTCAAGAACTGAAAATCAAGATTAGGAAATTAGTAGACTGTTGACTTGTACTTTATAATAAGTTTTCTTCTATCCTTTATAATAAGTTTTTTAACGATTCTCTAGTTTTCCTTTCTGGGCAAAAGTGAGTAGACGACAAAAGTGACATTGGCTTAGTAGAAAATGCCATCGGATTTCAGATTTAGGCAGTTTTGTGACAAACTAAACATTATTTAAAAAAAATTTAACTGCTAAACCTTCGAATTTGCTTTTGTTCTTCTGAGAAAGAGAAAGGAAGAGAGCAAATTGCCTTTTAACACAGGCACTTTCAACGCAGGCGGAATGTTTTAGTGTTTTTATTTCTCTTCTAAAAACGTCCTTTTCACCCCTAATCCTCACTCCTTTTTCAAACTCTCGCAGTAGGTGACGTCGAACGTCGAAAGGGGAAGGGGGAAAGGCGATATTGGCGTCGGAAACCTTCCCTCCCATCCATGCCACCCCCAGGGTAAACAGTAATCTCATTCTATTGACAAATGGACCGGAGAGAAATTCAAATAAAGGAGGCAAAGAAAGAGTTGTTGCCAACGACACTGTTTAGAAGGGGAATAGACGGACCGAAAAACCGCTTATTTCTTACCCCACAACTGTAGGGAAAAATATAACCCCTCGCGGACTTGCTCGTACTGTAATTCTTTGTAGAAACATTGCGGAAAAGCTAACATTATGCAGAATGTATAAAAACCAGAAAAGACTAGAAACAAGCGTGACCCCATTGGGCCACATGATATATTAGTATAAGCTGCATATTGAAGCCTTATTGCATGTGGTTACCTTCACTTGGCTACTGTTTTCATAACCTAAACGCAGGCTTCAGCTATATTGTACAAATATTCCTACATTTTGTTTCACTTCCTTCTACGATTTTTTTTCTGTTTTAAAGCGAATCCTATTTGGTTTCTTTTCCCTCTACCAGTTCCATTAAACTTGTAATATTAAAAATATAAAAGATACACATGTTTGTTTTATAAAAGGCTAAATCTTTTTAAAATTTGATTTTCTCTCGGGTGAGGGCATTGACCGTATCACCCCCTTTAGTTTAATCTAAATCTCGAATAAAAGAAAAAAAACTCCCTGACAATAATTCTCTTTATGTAATTTTTTGCTTTCTTATGTGTATAGTAAATATTGTAGAGAAAGGATTGTTATGGTGCGATTTTATTGGATTTTACACGTGCCCAAGTTAATTAAATTAAAGACATACATGGGATCGATTTAAATTATGCCTATTATTAAACAAAATATGTGTTATATTTTATATTAATGCAAATTCTTGACTTATTGATTAATTACACTAAGCACAGACTGACATCATAAGCATAAGTGAGCCTAATAAAAAAATAGTATATAGTTTCTTCAATAAAAGCCTAATATAGTGGATTCATTTTACTCATGTATTAGTACCCTATTGGAAAGTGATTCATATCCGAGATAAAATGTGAAGGAAAACGTTTACTTAATACAATTTAATATTATATAATACAACTAAAAAACCAAGATTTTGGCAGTTCATTCTATTTTTTTTTATTTTTTTTTTTTCACATTTTAATTTACAT
>KZ651102.1:741847-758491 GCA_001010745.2 Gerris buenoi | reverse complement strand
TATTCATTGTTCAACATGATTTTTAAATTAGGTCGAATCAATTCAAGGGCTTTTTCTTGCCCTTCTCATTCTATCCTTCTTCTATCGGGATTTTTTAGACGGAGTTAAGTTTAAAAAATTTTATAAGTTCTCAAGCTTTTTTTTTATTTGAGGTTTCGACTTTAAAGAATTGGGTTTCCATGAAGATAAAAAGATTGGATGTTAAGGATTTTATCAAGGAAACATAAGGAAACTTTAAAACAGATTTTAAGTTAATATTTCCTCTCTATTGGCTATCATTTCTATAGGCTTTAAGCTTAATACTATCTTGGCTTTGTTCATGATTATCAAAAACCTATATTTTATTGATCTTTTAGACAAATTAAATTTTAGTATAATATAGGATTAAAATTCAATTCATCTATATATTATTTCTGATATTGATAAAACAATATTAAACTTATTTTACTAGTCATTTTTCTGTCCTTACTTCATTTTATCAATTTGTTTTAATTCAGTTATTTAAAAATTTATCAATTACTTTATTAATAACAAATATATTTATTTGTTGGTCTGGAATTCATTGATCCTTAAACCTAAAAAAGGTCTTATATATCATATGTATATACATAAATTGTAGAGCCTAAGGAGAGACAAGGAATGACGGTAGATGCGGCGCCGTCAAAACTACTAACTTTACTTAATTAGCTGTTTCTACCATGTGGAATCATAGAGAATGAAGCTACAACTCAATGTGTCATCGAAAACCACAATTGATTATTGACGATCAATGAGCAAGAGCCAAATTTTTTTTATCGTTTATGATTTAATTTAATGTTTGTCACAACTCAATTTTTGTTTGTCCATAATCAAAGAAATACATAAAATTCGCCACAAGCACTCGTATGTACTTTATGCCGCATATGTAATCATCAGCATCGTAGCAAGTGTTGGGAAATATAATTTAAATTACATAAATGCCACATAACATAGGCTTTCTTATGTCAAGTTTCTAATGTAAACTTTAACGTTAAGTTAGACTATGTTAGAGAACTCAGAATTTTATATTATTTTTTTTTCATCCTGAAGTCTTCAGATAAAATCCGGGAGAGAGAATCAAGTCTGTAGGACAGAGAAGAAAAATAAACGTAAATAATTCTTCCCTCGAGAGAAAATTATTATAAAGGGATTAAACTCTAGAAAATACAATTATAAAAGCATTTCCTGGGCCTTTAATTTAAACGCGTGGAAGGTTTTTCCTATCGGAGTTTCCGAGCCCGGAGCGGGTTTAGAAGATTTTTTCCTTGCAGTGAGATGGCAGCCTGGATCTGGAGAATTAAAAGAGAAGATATAGATTGCCGTCGCCTCAGGAAGGTTTTAAAATAACAAGTGAGACGGAAAGACCAAGTAAAACTAATTGTCCGACATTATGAGGACAGATTGAGGTTTTTGTCTGGCCTCTCTAATCCTTGCAGAATTTTCTTCGGCCCTCAGGATATATCCCAGGCTTTTCATTTGATAACTCTATTAGTTAGCTGAGCCCCTTATGAAGGAAATTCCAGTTAAAGCGTAATATTAATTCTTCAATATTTTCTATACCCTGTCGCAAATTAGCTTACTAGCTCTATTCACCCGGCTCGCTTATCCTTTTAAAAGCACTTACTCATCGCATTAGATTAATTTCAATTAACTTTAGATAATTATTTTACATACCTTATTTTATTAATAATTCCTTTAGTTAGAGCGTTCATTATAATAGTTTATTTCTAGTATATATGCCCCAAATGGACTAATATAGATATGCCGATGCATATTTATCCGTCTACCATATATTCTATTGAAAATATTTTTATTGGATATACATTGCATAATATTTATTTTGAAGTACAGGATATATGTAATATTTTTCCACCTTTTGTGGTGCGACGTGGTTCGTCCTAATTACAATTTAGATTAGCTTAGGGCTTAGTGGACTGGCTTGTGGCCGCCTGTTAATAAAATGCTTTTGAAGAGCGAAAATAATATTACACTTCTTATAACGTTATATTGTACTGTATTTCTTCTTTTATTATTTTTATGTAATTTTCTTGGTATAATTTGCTTACGTTAATTGTTAATTAGATCTTAAATCAAGAGGAAATTAGTATTTAAAGGCTTTCAATACTCGTAAATATAAAGTTGAAATTATTCAAGACAATTAATAAGTACTAACTTGATTTAGTTAGCGTGTTGCATAACTTGACTGCTTATTATCGGAGTAATTTTTTAGTTATATTCCCAATGAAGCTATATATTATAATTAACTACTGTTGCATGTATTTAATGCATTTTTCCTTTCATTACTCTTTCATAATATATAAATGAATTAATTTATTATACAGTTAAATTATTAAATCGTATATTACAACTTTTTATTCATTGTTCAACATAAATAAATTTTAAATAGCTATAAGACATTTTACATGGCACCCTCAATAAGTAATAAATTAAAAAAAGTTATAACTTTGTATAAAATAGACTGCTAATTAGTGTGGTACTTAGCTTCCTCGTATCTTTTTATGTGTGTGATTGTTTCGAGTACCACTGGGGTATATATATATGTGACATTTATTTTTATTTATTGTTAAATGTGCGCAGATGGTTAAATGAGATGGTTATGAGACTATCGGTAGGGTACTTTTAGCAAATAATCTATACTTCTTAATACTCGGAGTTAGATGTCTATAATACCCACACATTTTGAAAAGTAGCGACTTAAAAATATATGTTTCAAAAAAGTAAGATTAAATAACTTAAGGATTAAAAAAAAATTTGTTTGCTGACCTTGCGGGGTAGCAGGGTACGTCGAGCTGATTACAAGAATATATAATTTTTGGTTATAAGCTTTGATAGAGCGAGTTTGAAGTAAGTACCAAAAGTGCCTCCCCCCCTCCTATCTTGCTTCTGTAAAGTTCAAAAGATCTGAAAAAATTTCTGAAAATTCTTTGACTAAAATTAAAATTACAGCTTTTTGGAAATTTCCAAAAAAAAATTACAAAATATGATATTTTTAATTATGCTCTTTTCGATGTATTTATATGTCTCTATGTATTTTTATGAACTGAAAAATACGTAGACTATTATCTTGCTTCTGTAAAGTTCAAAAGATCTGAAAAAATTTCTGAAAATTCTTTGACTAAAATTAAAATTACCGCTTTTTGCAAATTTCCAAAAAAAATTTACAAAATACGATATTTATAATTATGCTCTTTTCGATGTATTTATATGTCTCTATGTATTTTTATGAACTGAAAAATACGTAGACTATTATATGTATTTATAGTCCGGTTCACTTGCAAAAAAAAAAATACTTGATCAGTTCAGAAATTTGTTTCTAATAAAGTTTTAGAAACAAGTGTTTTTTCAGAATATGAGACCCATAGGCTAGTTCAAAGTTGGCTTTTTAGCATTTTAAATAGCACCATCAATAGGTACTACTAAAACAATTCTGTGTTGTCTATGGACCCTCGCTGTGTGCTGATTAGCACACACTTGACATGTTTATTTATAATGTAACGCTAAAATCGGAATCGAAGTAATGCTTATGAATGAACGATGGACGGTGAAAAGCTTTTACCCATTTTTAACATTTTGTCGGTACTTGTAATGGAGGGACATCTTTCTTTATTCTTAATTAAATGATTCATTACTCACTTATAGTACAACTTCTTTTAGACTTTTGACTTCAAATTTATTTTCTGGGACGCAATTTATGTCAGTATAGAATGCTTACTCAGGCAATACATAGAAACATTGACAAACACATACTCTCACATTTTAACCATACGTCAGAGCCTCCTTGTCAATATAAGACCGACCACACCCTAGGCTCGTCGCATTATTAATTTTCTCGCTGTACATTATGATTTTATGCTTCGCATTTCATTTTATTATTTTGCCGTTGTATTTAAGAATACTTCTAGGTTAGTAGTTGTTGTCTCCATAACACTAACCAAATTATATTTGAGGCAGTATATGTAGATTATAAATTGTATTGTTTGTTAAAAATAAACTCTTTTTAAAATGTTAAATTGGTGAGTGATTCATATAATTCGCATCTTGCTCCCTTTCTTTAGTGCCTTGCATGACCGCACCTATCTTTTCTGGCATTATTTAGGACTGTAATTTAATTTTTATGATGAGCAATATCAGGTTATGTTAGTGACCTTCTGGCAGAGAAAGATTGTTAATTTGTAAAAAAAAAAAAAAAAAAAATTAAAAAGTTGGTTAGGATCCAAATGCTGTTGTTATTACCACTTTAATGGTGTAAAAAATAATTTGTTATGTGTCTGGATATTTTGTTTTTTTCCAAGTTTTGGAATCAATCGCACTGGATAATACGACGTCAAAATAAGTTGTATTCTTCTCCTTTTCAGTGAATTACAATTACAATGGTATTCAACATACTCATACTATTTTAAATTTGTAAATTCGCCTTTTGACGTATCATTTAACCCCATGGTTAGGCTAAAGAGTTGGTCGCTACTACTACAATACCAAATAGGGGTTTAATAATAGAAACGTTTAAAACTGAGTGATAGGCTATAAAATCAATTGTTTGGTTAATATTAATAAAGAAAGAACAAAATAATTAAGCATGCAATACCAACTGTTTAAAAAATAATAATGAAAGGAAAAATTGGATTATAAAACAATTCTTCCCTTCTATACTCAAATACATAATCAGGGGAAATTTCAGCTTTCTAGGTAGGTGGAAATGATAAAAAAATTAAATATGGTATCTCAAAAACAAGTCAAATTAAATAATGTAATAAACAGTACTGTAGAAACAGACAATACAATCCAAAAACATTAATAATTAAAAAATAAAAATGTAAAAAACTAATATTTTTTCTACTTATAATGTAAGTATTAATTTTAATCCTTATATTATATGCAGGTAGATGCTTTTTTATAAGGACTCATTGAAACATTGTGTTCGTCAAAAAAGTATAAAAGAAAAAAATAATCAACTGGTATTTTTTCCCCCCTAACGAACTTTTTAGAAAGAAAAAAAATGAGTATTAGAAGGGTATATTTGTCGTTGTCTTTATTTCCACTGCCTGCAGATTTCCGGGGGTAGGTGAAACCCCTAATTTGAAACTGAGGTGTGGGCTTCTGGAGGAATCTTACCAGGATAATGGGGTGGCCAGGTGATTATGCGACAAGGAAAAGGAGAGGGGAAAAGCAGGCAGAAGGCCAGGAAGACAGGAATAAGAATGGGGGAATAAGTTATAATGGAAAATTGTGGTGGGGCTCAGACAGAATATCGTTAAAGGAATGTATAAGATGTAGGGATAAAAAAATAATTTAAATGAAAATAACTGTGGAATTCGAGATGTTGGAATTGGATTTTGAGAGAGAAGAAATAGGAAGTGCACTAAGGTGGAAATGTGAATAATGAGTTAACAATGGATTGGGGAGAGAAGCTTTGTGTGCTGAAATATAAGTAACAGAAAAATATGCAAAGGTTGGTTAGATAAAATTGAAAACATTTTCAGGTTAAAAGGGTTTGTAGAAATTATAAGGTGAAAACAAGATATGGAGATATGGTTTATCAAGAAAGTAGATAATGGAAGATTAGGAAAAGACAATTTAAAGGATTTGAGAAATAGGTATATTGGAATGATTTAAGATAGAAAACAGACGACAGAAGACATATAGGCATTTTGTAAAAACCACTTTTTGGAATCAGTGGACCTCAAAACGTGTAAATCCATCAAAATCTAAAACTCGAATTCTCGCGCCATCACAATACTTTCTCTTTATATGAGAAAGTAAAAATCGGTCAGAGACAACTCAGACAAACTTTCTCATTTACAAGTTCATAATTACTTCGCCCAGTTTTTCCATTTATTAGTTTTCGCAAGTAAATTTAATTAATATTCACCATTTCATCGATATTTATCATAAAAATAACTCCTCCTCGGCGGGGAATAGAACCCGGCCTCTCTCCGTCCATGTTTAAAGTTATTTTCTCGGGAACTTGATTTTTCCCGGGAAAACAGCTTATTCCGTTAGATTTGTATTTAAATGGACTACATTTTAGAATTTTTTTAATCAAAATCGTTCGGAAACCGTTTTCGAGAAATAATTTTTTTCACGTTTTTTTTCAGAGTTTTTGGGGGTTAGCGCCCCCAAATTTATTTTACAAAAGGCAATTTAATGGGAAAAGGGCCAGTATTTGAAAGATCAAAATACAAATTATCGGTGTTAAACAGATAAAAAGGGAAAACAGGCACATTTTAAATGAGGATGAATTGAAGGAAATGAGGTTTAGATGAGAAATATCAGACATCGAAATAAAGGGTGATTTAAAAACCGTAACGAGAATTCTAGAAGGAGACAAGATAGAATCGGAGGTAGAAAAAATGAAAAGATTGTTTCACATACATATACTTAAATAAAAAGAAGAGAAAGTTCCAAGATCATCAGCTGAATGAAAAGAAAAACGACAATCTTGAGAACAGCTTTAAGAAAGGAAAATTTTATTTAAAAGAGGTCGATTAGTTAAATAAGTATCTTAACAAGGAATGGATAAAGTAAAATTGCAAGAGATTTAAGTGAATAGTTTTAAAGAACAGACAATCTTATAAAGGCAAGAGAAACTAGTTCATGCTAGATTAGATGTAAGAAAATAAAAACAATTTAGAGGACGGCAGGATGATTGGGGTTTAGAGTGAAGGACAGTTAAGGAAATTCACAAAGAGCGCTTCACATTCCAGGGGGATATTGTAGAAACAGACTAGTAAATTTCCTAGGAGGCTAGATTGAAGGCAAGTACAAGTAGTTAGTTTGAAGTTACGTAGAAATATAATTGACAGTTACTAAACTTGGTTAAAACATGGTTAACATGGATATGGGATATTTAAAACTGATTACTATGTTATTAAGGGAAATCATCAAAAGGATAAAAAGTATATGAATTTTGTTACTACATTTTATAAAGTAAACTAGAAAAAGAACGTTAATACGATTATTGTAAAAAAACATATAACCTCTATTCTCAAAATTAAGCAGGGACACTCCTGATTTAAAGAGACTAGTATGGAATCATCTTGCTAAAGTCACTTGTCCCATCTGCTCGGCCTTATATATATCTATAAATCGAAAGCGGCACTTGGGCGTGGTTTCGATTCCACGCGTTTATGCTCTGATTTACAAGATTTAATATTGATCGTACAATACTCGCTTCGGTGGTACATTAGTGTATGAAATGTCTGCAACGGTCTGCAGCGGTCATCATCAACATTAGTGATAAGGAGGCAGACAAAAGTAGAATTCAGCTTATATTGTTCGATTGAGCTTGAATAATTTTAAATACCATAGGATCTGTAAAGTTCACGTCATTGACCAGCTACATCCACTGACTCCAAGGAATAGCAGACTACATTCTCTCCTGCACGTGTTTGTCATTAATGTAGGTGGTTAATTGGTTAATAGAGGGAAGATCTTGCCGTTTCCTTTGTCATGACAACGAATATTTATCAGGATCCATTCCGCTTCTGACCTCAATACGTTAGTCATTGTTAAAATGGGGTTTTAAACATTTAATGGTCTAAACACCGACATATCTGTTAAGAATCCCTGAAAAGTGAGACATATTTTTACAGTAATGACCACATTGAACAGATGTGTTAAGTGATCCGATTTCCATTCCTACTGATTTGTTGATTGAGACGTAATATCACATAAAAGTATATTTTTCATTTCAATATTAAGTGTATTGCAGTGTGAAATGGTTAAAAAGAATTTAAAGTAAGTTATTGGAAAGTATCAGTGGAATCGAAAATGGGGTGTTGGATAAAATAATGGAATTATTCTTGAGGAAACAGACTAAGATGGAAAGTTAAAAGAAATAGATTGCTGTTTTATAGTGAAAAGTAATGAAAACGAAGGAAATAGACTAAGGAGGAAAAATGATTTGGAAATTGTGAGAAAGGGAATGGGCCAATCACTCTCCCTTCCCTACAGAGAAACTATTCACTCTTAATTATTTACGGTCTGCTTCCATTTTCAATGAATAAACCCACCTCTTTCCCTTTTCTTTATTATTTGATTATTCTTTCATGATTCCAAGAAATTCTTCACTTTAAAGACTTTAAGTAGCAGAAGGTTTAGAGAATTGGGAAATTTATTTAAACTTTTATAACACCAAAAAAGTGATAATTTAAATTATTGATTTGAAAATAAATTTTTATTAAAAATTATAAAGAGTTTTAAAATTAGGAATTCCTTGTTAATTTGCATTAAAAATGATATTTAAATTTCCCCATTGTATTGGGCAATTTACCTGATTTGATATATATAATATCTATTTGATTCCTACCAGACTTCATTATCTCCTACATTAATGTAGGTGAGTAATAGAGGGAAAATGACAGAAGTAGAGGAGGTACACCTTGTCGCCTCCTCTGGAAAGTTTAGTCGAAAATGCTTATTCTGGGAAAGCTCTAGCTTTCTTGGTATTCAAAGTGAAAAAGGAATTGGGTCCAAAATTCATAAAAAAATGTTGTTCCTAATCAGTAAAATACAGTTTTAATGTGTATTTGCGAGTTTCCGTGTTGACGTGTTGATATTTCTATGTTTTCCTGTTTATTTGTGTAATTTTAATTACTATGAGTAAGATTCAATCGGTAGAAACATCTAATTTTTACATCGTTTCGATTTATTCTCAGTTTTACTTCGTCAAAGATATAGACGTAACGTTGTATAGCATATAGATTTTACAATTACGATGGATTTATTAATTTTGAAGTCCTCCTAGTCCAAAAAGGCAGTTTATAAACAATTACGCGTGTCTAAATGAGTTTAAATTACTTGCCTGATTTCTAAGAAATTTTGCATACTTGTTCAAAAAAAGGCGATGTCGAAAAATTAATTTTAGATCAATATTTGGGGGAGTTGCCTTCATAAAACTTTGACGATTTGGTGGGCAATATTATTTATGTAGATTTCCAGCCAAATACAAAAGTTCCATGGGAAAAGTTCCAGCTTTCTGGTTGTTCAAAGTAAAAAAGGAAGGAAGTGGGTTGAAAATTAATTAAAAAAATTGTACCTCAAAAACAAGTAATAAAAACTTGTCTGTCGTCTGCGTTTTTTTATAAATTTGTATTAATGAGGATATTACCTTAATATTTCAAAATTCCTATTTGTTAAATTTTAATAATAAACCTATTTAATTTACAGATTTGTTAATCGCTTGTTCCAAGTATAGGATTTAGTTTGAGAATACGAATTCTCTTCGTATTTATAGATAGCAAAGCCTATAGATGAAGTTAATACACGGTCACTAAAGCGACAAATTGGACGTCCTAAACTGTTAGCCACTAGTACCCTTGTTCAAGCCACTAGCTTTTACTAGATTAATGAGATACGTAATACTATATTGATTTTATATCTTTTGAAAATAATGGCTGGATAATATTATTTAACACATGTAGGATTTATAAACATTGTTTATAACATTAACGTGTTGTTTATATATTGACGTGTTTTTTTAGTGTATTTTCGAAGAAAATTAAGCTATTGTAATAGCTTCAAAATTTTTGTCATGAGAATTTTTGAAAATTTTATCCATGGAAATCCGTTTTAGACCATTCTTAGTCGATTCCTGAAATTTAACACTTTTTTTTATGTATGTATGTATGTGTCACTCCAGACGATAGCCCACCCTGGGGTGCACTTAAAAAATCCAAACTAATTTTAAAATCTCAATAATATCAAAAGAAAGGATGAGTTCGTTGGCCAGAATTTTTGGAGTTCATTTAGGGGTCAAACTTGACTATTTTAGGGTCAAAAATAGCATTCAAACTTTTTTTTTCATTTTTCTCCCCCTCTTAAATGAAAATATGACAAAAGTATTCATAAGAACAATTACTGTACTCTTAATGAGCTTTCCAACAACATGCGCAACTTGAAGGGTAAATACTATTTTGACTTTTGTACCCCGTACACCTATGTATCATTTTTTTTTTTTTACCCATCCAAATCCTAAACCAAAATGTTCCTATATTATCATAGGCCAATGATACGCAGATTTCTTTGAAAATTGCACTGATTGGACATTTTTCGCGTAACTGCATGGCTGGACTTTTTTTTGTATACATACTTAAATACTATAATTCTGGGTCGATTTTGATGAAATATTCAAATGTATCATACCTAAAGGTGAAATCTAGAAATTAATTTGATCTCTAAATATAGGGCTGCTAACCCAAAAATCTATGAACGACGTTTTAAAAGTATAAATCAACTCTTTGAAAAAGATGTAGAAAGGCATAGTACGAGTTGCTTGGAGGCAGATTTATTTTGTTTCTTGTTTGAGTATAACCAAGTCAGAATAAAATTATGCTGATTTTATTTATGTATTTGTTTTCGAAAGGGAAATGCATTAAACGACATACTTCAGAGCCACATGATGGCTTATTTTATCTATTACGCCTCTACCTCCTATCTTCACCATCTTCATGGTAATTAGGAAGTCATAAAAATCTTACTACCAAGTAACTTTATTAATTAGTAATAAATTTAACCTTTGTTCATATATCATATATACTTACATTTTAATCATGAGATATTTTGTAATTTACATACACTTTTTTTAAGTTAATTAGTTTAAATCTGGGGGGCACGGCAGTGCCCCTTCCAACACGATCACAGCTGTACCATCTTCCTTTACTGGAACCGTTCTCAAGACCCTTTTCTTCTAAGTTATCTTATTAAAGATACTTAAATATACATATAAAATTCATTTAAATTAGACTTAATTTCAAAATGAACCAGGAATATTCATACTTATATACTTATATTGGTCGTAAGTTTTTTTTTAATTTTATATATTTTTTTTTATTATTCCGGGGGGCTTTTACGCCCGAAGACGCAGGCCACTTAGGTGGGCTCGTCTTTGAAAAATTTTGTTCATAGGTCGAATTTAAAGTACAAATAAAGAATAATACACTATAATCAATTTCTCTGCCACCTTAAGGCTAATATTAAAACTGCCTATTTTCAAAATATTTTAAACAATTAAAAAATTATAACTTCCACTACTAGCGCTTTTAGTAGAGAACTTTGAAACTATAGTATAATTTACTCCCATTATTTGAATTTCATATTTGAATAATTGTGATTGATCTTTATTGAGTATTGAGTTGGAAGATTTTATGAATATACATAGTTGTATTATATATGATACTGTAAAGCATTTATTTATTAAAAAAAAACAAAAAAAAAAACAAAAAAAAAAAAACAAAAAAAACAAGACCTTAATATAAACCAAAGGGAAAATATAAATTAAATGACAAATTGTTCAACCTTTTTGTGTTGCGTAATTGCCATGTCAGAACATGTTTTTAAATTTAAACTTTTAGAGTGATTCGGGAAAGAAAAAGTTTGAGTGTGTGAGGGACAGAAACTAGAGAGTCCAGGGACAGAAAATAGAGAGTCCTAGTAGAACTTACAACAAAGCGGACAAAGGGAGACTTGGCTAAACGTATTATGATCTCACTCTCACTTCTTTTTACGCAAGACAGCGTTTTTTTTTTAACAAAATTATTTTTGTTGGTATATTATTATTTCAATTATTAGTCTTTAAACTATCTTCCTTCTCCTTCGGTATTTTTAAAATTTAATTTCCTTTATTTTTTTTTTTTTTTGCTCCCGAGCTTACCGAGGGTAAGTCAAGCTATGTGATAGTTCTAAAGAACGGAAATTGTTTGTCTTCCATTACATTTCCATTTTTTTTTTTTTTTTTTTTTCAATTATTAGTCTTTAAACTATCTTCCTTCTCCTTCGGTATTTTTAAAATTTAATTTCCTTTATTTTTTTTTTTTTGCTCCCGAGCTTACCGAGGGTAAGTCAAGCTATGCGATAGTTCTAAAGAACGGAAATTGTTTGTCTTCGAATTCAAAAATTTAAAAAATGTATTACTTATTGATCTATTTTCAAATTTAAAAAAAATAGTCGCGGGACTCCCGGTAGGAAGTTCCTTCCTTTTCATTTTCAGTCCATTACATTTCCATTTTTTTTTTCATTAAATATAAACTATAAAATCACACTGCTAAGTACGTATTACGTTAGTTATACATGGTGGAGTTGGAAAAGAGACAAAATTAAATGTAACTAACTGTTATTATCTAGCGGAGTTAAGGCCAAATTAAAAGGAAAGCATTATTTGTACCATTAATGCCATTAAGCGTCTTACAATAAATATGTATTGAGAACAAAGTAAAACATGATGACTTTACGGTTAAAGAGTATGCCGGCCTACTAATTTAGAAATTATAAAACATATATCTTCCCTACTCAAAAACGTCTGCTTGTATCAGATTAAAATTTTACATAACTGTTTCTATTTTGTACTAGTGCGGCCTGTAAGAGGTTTTATTAAAATCGTCTTACTATAAATATATATATATCGAATATAAGAATAAGTTGATTATGATAAGTTTACAATTAAAAAGTATGTTTGTTAAAGGATGTTAGATTGAAATAAGACTGTTTTCTACCTACCAGGCCTATTAATTTAAAATATTACAAAATATATCTCTTCCCTAATCTAAAGCTTCTGCTTGAATCCGGTTGAAATTTTACATGCCTCTTTCAATTGTACTTTAAACAACGTGTAAGAAGTTTTATTAATTTTTTATTAGTTTTATTAATCGTTATATGTTAGAACGTCAGATATCGGTAAAAACGTTGTTCTCTTTATTTTAAACGTTTAGGTCCCCTTTAATAAATTTAGCGTTATTTTAGACTTCATAGAAGTGTCGGTGTTTGTTTTACTAAAAAAAAGGTAATAATAAAAAGTTCTTTGTCTCATTAAATAACTAAAGTAAGATTTTTTTCCTGTCCTGAAATTCCAATTTTAAATTTTAAGCTTACGTTTATGCGAGCGTTGGGCGTGAACACTTGGGAGGAAATGTTGTCCAACGAACTCAGCTTAGGCATTAGTGAAATTAACATATATACAAAATTCAATGTTTAAGTTTTTGGTAGTTTTCATACTACGGAAAGATTAAATTTTAAATAATTCAAATTACAATTATCAATAACTACGGGAGACATACAGAGAAAAATAGACCCCCGCACCGGGACTCGAACCACGGGACCTCCTATTAATCCGTTACAGGTGCTCTTGCCACTGAGCTATACGGGATAATGATTTTTCTCTGTCAAGAGCGCCTGTACGGAAAATAGGAGGCCCGTGGTTCGAGTCACGGTGCGGGGGTGTATTTTTCCCTGTATGTCTCCCGTAGTTATTGATAATTGTAATTTGAATTATTTAAAATTTAATCTTTCGGTAGTAAGAAAACTACCAAAAACTTAAAAAATTAATTTCTAATAGATGTACTAGGTACAGGTACTAATTGAGTACTTTACAATTATAAGCGTTAATTCTCGGTCTAGTTCTGTTGCCGTGAATATTTGGCTCTCTAGATTTGTAGAATAAGATTAAAAGCTTGGATTCGGGAATATGTATCAGTTACGACAGAGAAAAATCATTCTCCCGTATAGCTCAGATGGTAAGAGCACCTGTACGGATTAATAGGAGGTCCCGTGGTTCGATTCCCGGTGCGGGGGTGTATTTTTCTCTGTATGTCTCCCGTGGGTTATTGATAATTGTAATTTGGATTATTTATTTTTGTTTAATTACTATTCCCCCCTCCCCTTTTTAAAATTGACACAATTGTTTTAATATTTTACATGAATTAAAGTTTTTGTTTAGCAAATTTAAATAACAGAGACGCTTGAAATTAATCTGCGGCTATCCTCGAGGTAACTTAGGCAAACCATCCAAATTTCATAAACAACAACAGAAAGCCGGGCCACACTTGTCCGCACCGTGCCCGCACCGTATGACAGTCGTGTGTAGGCCGTGTGTTGGCCGTGTGTTGGACAACACTCGGTGGGGAACAAAACTTAGTGTCGGTGTGGGCACGGTGCGGTGTTGGTGCGAAGAGGTGTGGACCATGCCTAAAAGTTCCTTAGGTTTATTCCTCACCGAGTGTTGTCCAACAGACGGCCTACACACGGCATTCATACGGTGCGGGCACGGTGCGGAAAGGTGTGGCCCGGCTTAAAAGGTGTAATTATATATGTATCAAATTGGCGGAGGGTTTAAACTTATTTCGTACCAACAATGAGCTAATTATGACCCTCCAGCTAAATTTCTTTAAAATTGGACGTGTAGTTTTTAAGATATGTTGGTTTGTGGAAATTGAGCGACAGACAGACGGAACCAAAATATTCTTTGATA
Organism: Gerris buenoi; assembly: GCA_001010745.2. Lineage (NCBI taxonomy): Eukaryota > Metazoa > Arthropoda > Insecta > Hemiptera > Gerridae > Gerris > Gerris buenoi. Next base: position 744,213 of record KZ651102.1, on the reverse strand, counting down.
GATTTTTTTTTAATCGGAAAAAAAAAAAAATGTTTTCAGAACGATCTTTATTATTTTAGTTAGATTATCCAAGATTTAACATGTTTTGTACTTCTTAACCTACACAGATATAGATAACCTAATGCTGTTTGGCTTTAAAGAAAAATAAGAGACACATTTTCGAAGATTATTAGCAAGATGAAAAGAGACCTTGAGGAAAGGGAAAGAGTAACCTCGACGGATTATATTACATTAGGTTCAAGACAGAATCATTTTGATCACACTCTGCTAAATGGTAGAAGAGGATTTGACTGAGGATGTGTGAGTAAAACAGCTTCAATGCTATAACAGTTTACTATTTGTACAAGATAATTCATATAAATATTTTTATGTTCGTCGCTATGCAATATAATCATTATATCACTATTTAGGTGCTTGTAATTTGGTTGTTTACATGTCAGAAAAGGTTATTTTACGAATTTTAAACAATTTGTATGCACTGTCTTTTACCGGACTGAAAACAGACCGCAGCATTGCGGCAAACTAACAATCGCAGCAATGCGGTAAAGTAACAACCGCAGCAATGCGGTAAAGTAACAACCGCAGCAATGCGGTAAAGTAACAACCGCAGCAATGCGGTAAAGTAACAACCGCATCGCTCCAGTTGAGCCAACCTTTTAATTTATATGATTTTTTTATTGATGGTCCCTTGTTTTGATTTTATTGGTTTAATTACAGTACAGTCCCTTAGTATACTGAAATTAATGATTGTATAAAAAGTACGTAACAGCTACATAACACGAGCATAAATAGCATGTTATGGGCTCCTGCAAATTACAGATCGCCTGCAAAATGCTACTTCACACATTTGTTTCTATTATATTTGGACACTGTTTTAAAATTATTATTTATAGACATGTTTTCGGAGGAAGGTGCTTCTACCGTCATTAGATTGTTTTGCACACTTACAAAGGGATAAAAGTGACATTTTTGTTGAAATAAAGTTAAATGCAGCAATGAACAGTTATTTTAAAAATTATTGGTGGCAAATGGATACAAGGGAAATCTTATTTATATAAACTGTGGTCTAGCTGCAGAATAATCAGCTACTTTAAGAAATACATACCTTAATTATAATTTAAAACTTATCTACCAATATAACTTTAACGGTTGAAGTTAAAGTTATATTAAAGTTAAGTTATAGTTAAATACACTAATTTAACTTAAAACTGCGATTTCTAAAAATCGTGGAAATTTACTTATATTCTCCCCCTTTAATTAGATGTTTAAATATTATTCTGAGTTTTCAGGTTAAAATATATTTATAAAATAACAATTATTAATTTTCTACACAATGTTACCTCTGTGGAAGACTAAATTAATTAACATGCATAACTGCATAGCTGTTGCTAATTGTGAATAAATTATCTAACTTGATATTATTGTTATTTAATCATTTATAATTTAAATAAATACCTAATTGTATTGGATAGATTAAAATATTTAAAGAGATAAAATTTAAAATTATTCCTGATGTTATTTATTTCACGATCCCAATAAACAAAAATAGGTTTCTTTTATCATTTTATTATTGTTTTTTTGTTTACTTAGTTGATATTGTTGCTTTTCAAAATGATTTTATGCACGGTTTGCTTCGAATCTGAATTATTCCAGATCAATAGCTCTACAAATTGAGTTGTTTTCTTCATTTTATTTTTGAGAAAAACTTCAACGAATTAAACGAGTTTTTCGTTTAAAATGTAATTCATTAATCCTTTTGTTTTTTTAATTTTAAGACATTTAGCGCTCTGTATAATTACTTTTTTTGTATTAATCGAATTAGCAGTTTTTTGTTATATTGTTAAATAGGTAAGTTTATTTTCGGAAATTTTCATTTTCGTATTAACATATTTAATTACTGTTAATTCTTCATTGAAATTAAATTAATTTTAATCTAAACAAATTTATCATTATATTATGTTTAAATATAAGGCTAATAATAATGGTTAAATAATTAATATATTACATCAATGATTTATACAATACCATCAATATAATTTACCTTCAGTAAAAATGCAATTGTTTGGAGAGAACATTAGATTATTGTCAATTTGGTGTACCTACTCGTTTTGTAAAAAATCGATTACAACTATTGTATTATATTTTCAAAATATTTATAATTTTTAATTTTGAGGCATTAGAAAATATTTTTGGTCTGGTGTCTGTCTTTCTGTCGGTCTGTCCAACATTTTTTCAAATCAACATATTTAAGCAACTACTTCGATTTTAATGAAATTTGGAGTTTAGATCCTAATAAGCCCTTTGTTACTTATAATATAAGCTTCAAACTTCTGCCACCTTTGGTTTCTATTTCTCATATATATATA
>KZ651102.1:712536-723646 GCA_001010745.2 Gerris buenoi | reverse complement strand
TATATATTAATTTAAGCTATTTCCTTCAATGAGAAATTACATCATTCAAAAGACTTTTAATTAGTTTAAAAAAATGTTAAGTTTCGATTAAAGAAGAAGTTGTTATTTTGGACCGTTTGTTGAGTTTGTTTTTCTTAATTAAATTTTTCGCGTGTTTACGTTTGTTGACTTGACACAGGTTCCAGGCTCTAGGTTTTTATAAGGAAGGTGGCAGGTATATGTGACAGGCTGTTAAACAGGTTGGTGGTTGGTATATGTTGTTTTGGAGAGGTTTACGGTACCTTCCCCCTACGGATTCAGGTTTTATATTTTAAAATCAGGAAGTTGCCAAACCTGAATCCTAACTAACTGAAGTACACGCTTCTCTTATTTGCATCAAATCGGGCACCCACTCCATTTATTTATAAAATAGGCAAATTATTACAATTAGCTTTATGATTCGTGCGGTGCTTTCAGATTTTAAGTGAATCAACACAAATTTCAAAAGACTTATTTTGTAAAAACATAGACTATTTTTATGTCTAAAAAGCGGATATCTCTTTTCCAAATAGTATGCTACATTATTTACTACATTTGTTAAGCTTGTGCACCCTATATTTATTGAGGTAGAAATAATTTACGTGGTCAAAGAGTTATTTGCCTAAGGCATAATGGAGGGAAAACTTTTTTTTTAAAATATTTCCACAAAAGGTGTCACGAGATGAAATCATAAAAGGGGACTTTTTAAGTCATGTTTTGCTACATTTTATTTATTTATTTTTTTAAATAATTTTTTAACAATATTCATGGGACAGAAGAAACCATGGACAGGCCTATCGAATTTGCCAAAATAGAAAAAGTATTAAATCAAAGCTCATTTTGTTGGGCTTTATGAACTTAAAAAAAAAAAAAAAGTTTGTCTCCGTTTGATTTTTTTTTTAATGTATTCATGTCAGATTAGGTCATAAAACATCTTTTAACTAAAAAAAAACTTATTTATTTTCTTAAAAAAAAATGGGAAAAACAAGGAACAATTATGACAGATTTACATAATGAGGAGGAAACGAATAAAATTAATTAGACATTAAAGGTTGTAAAAGAATAGCATTTATAAAGTACGTGATAAGCTGCGAGGAAGCTATCTGTTGCACTAATTGGCAGACTAATTTTAGAAACTCTATTAAAAGATATTTAATGTAAGTCGATTTTATGAATAACTTGGTTTTCCGATGAAATCCGCTCCACCAAGAGTCATGAGGTTTGGAGAGTTTGGGGAAACTTCAAATCCTTCTTAACGCGTTTACTTATATAACATAATTCGAGTAAAGTGAATTAATGCCTACTTCGAAGAGAAAGAATAGACATTTGTGGTTTAAAATTAATTTAATAATTAAAAATAATTATCAACTATAAATGAACAAGATCTTGGTCCATTCTGTGGTTTGTGATGTTCAAAAATGTCAAATAATCTTAATTACTAAATTACCGGAATTCTTTACTAGAATTTTTATTTTTGGTTGCCTATTTGCTTTTTAATTATACCTTAACTTAATCTCTAGGTATAAAGTTACCAAGTTTATCATGAAAAATTCCAAGGAAAATAATGAGAAGATTATAGAAGCTAGGATTACAAACGCTTGACGAGTTACTGGAATGAGGCCACAGGAGTTAGGGAAAATCTTCTTGAAAAATATCACTTTGTTCATTGTGTGTATACTAATAAATAACTAATAAGTAATTAAGACGTTCCAATGAAATTTATTATTTACTATGAAGAATTAATGAGAGTATAAGGTCTAACGGCGAAAAATTTCGTTTTTAACTGCAACTTTTTTTTTATTAATATATTAATTAAAGTTTTTAAGTTAATATTTTAAAAAAATTAACTTGAAATGCAACAGGGGTTTTATTAAACCAGAGAGCTTGGATACCGAACTGCACCTTTAGGTATAATTAGAATTTAATAGAGTGATCAACATTCACGATACATCAATCAAGATTTTCTAATAAAATTCAATTGAAGTTTTCATCAGAGAGCTGGTCATTTAAAACAAATCTAGATCTTGCGGAGGAGACCGCATCAGAGATTGTGTGAATACTGACTTTCGAAAGGAGTTGTTCATGATGAAGAAACATTTGCAAATTACTTGCACTAATCAAGAGGTGCAAAAGGAATTTGTGTTGGAACATGTTAAGAATTTATTTAGGAAGAATTCTTAATTTTAAGAGCAAGAGCTTCTTAATACAAATATGTATAAGAATTTGGTTCAATATTGTTTTGGCAGAGTTGTAAAATTCTCTTTTACGAATCTTATTCGCTGGTTATCTTTTGGACGTAACCCTTTGAACATAGTGTCTAATATTTTTCTATTGTTCAATGTAGACTCATCTTTCTCAAATTAATTTTCTAATAAAATTCAATTGAAATTCCTATAGGTTTCGATAACATAAGTTTTCATCAGAGAACTGGTCATTTACAACAGATCTAGATCTTACGGAGGAGACCGCGTCAGAGATTGTGTGAATACTGACTTTGTGTTCATGATGAAGTATCATTTGGAAATTACTCTCATTATGTCTCGCAGCAAATTCCCTTGAAATTGATCCTTGTAATGGGATGTGAAACTCTGGGATTTACTAACACACTGACGCCATCTCCTCTGGAAAATCTAAATTTATTAGACTCTTACCGTGGAATCCTACGCTATATGGTAATTAACAAATTTAAAATATCTATTATTTACAAAAACAGTTGAGGATAAGGAAAGGTTATGTGTGTATATAATATATATAGGGTCTTGGTATATTATGTTGAGCGGTTTACCGGGGTAGGGTATTGTTATAAGGAATTTCTTGGTTGAGGTGGCCGAATACACAAAAGGATTCCAGTAAATGATAATAATAAATTCAGGTTAAGGATTATTTCAAAGAATACCCTAAAGCCATTTATTTTTTCTTTCTCTTCTAGTTTGTTTTTTATCATTAACCAATTTTTATTTTCTCATATAAGTGGTAGGTATACATAGAGACGATTTATAGTGATGAGGCTAAATTTCTATTTTAAGAGTATAAGTTCATTGATTTACACATTTAGACGTCCCATGAGTCCAAATTGTTAATTTTAAATAATATGTGATTGTAGTCCTCCGTATTCTAATAATTTGTCGTAGTGGTAACTGGAGTTAAGCTCCACAAATTTCAAAAGAAATAAATGAATAATTTTAAATTCTTTTGTTATAAAGCACCTTTATTCTCTACCATGTATGTTGTATCTTAGACAGACCCTTTTTTGCACGCTATCTCCTGGACTATTAAATTTAAAGGCGAATTAAGTTTTTCTGGTCCAAAACTTCCTTTTTTAAAAAGCTTTATTTATTTCATTTTACAAGTATAAATTGTTATAATTAAATAAATTATTTAATAAAGTTGACACCAATTAATGCAGACAATATTAATAGACTTTATGCATATATGGTACAAGATAAAATATACGAAATATATACGAAAATAAAATATATACGAAATAAAACAAGTGAATGCGCACTACGGTCTAGATTAATCCAGCTTTTATATTTGTTCAGTAATGAGGTATGCATTCAGACTGCGTATATTATGTATTTGTATTTGCATGTATTTTCTTATGTCAGCACATTACTTGAATATAAGCGCATCAGTACTTCCTCATAAGGATTTTTCCCAAGGAGAATATTTAAGAAAAAATATTTATTATTCCAGTAAGTTCAGTTTTCTCTTGAGCAAAGAAGGAATTAAAATGTAATAATGTTTATTTTGTAACCATTTATTTTTATTGTTAGTTTTTCATTAACCTATGACCTTTAAAGAAAATAAATTATAAAACTTTATCCCTTTACGAAATTCAATTATTTTTATAAAAGTATTTATATATATATATAAAGTTAAGGTTTAGTACNATATATATATATATATATATATATATTTATTTACCTTGATGAAAAATAGTGGGTGTGATTAAAAAAAGGTCTGGATTACGTATATAATAAATTTTGATTATCTAACAACCATTAAGTATTTCACTTTATTATAACATTTTATTGAAATTACTTCATGAGAACAGCAGTTTTTAAAGTTAATCTTAATTTTATGGTAGGGTTGCACATTGTTACAAAAATAAAACTGTAATGAAAAATATAAAAAAATAAATAAATATAACTATAATTACTATTGGTATCGTTATTTATGTTGAACCCAAAAAATAGCAATGTACAAAGTTCATGAAATTTTTTATTTTATAAGTAAATTTTATTATGGTTTTTGAGTTATGCTTTAAAAATTAATTATTTATTGTTTCTGAAAAAACAATTTATTATAGGCTATTATATTTTTAAATTAAATGAGATATTATTGGATTTTTTCAGTCTTGAGAAATTTTTGTTCGAGTTTGTCGGACCGATTTTTTTTTTATTAAATTAAAATGTAGTTTTAAACGTTTCTCTAATTTAAAGTATGAAGTTCGGTAAGGGTAAGCAAATGTTATGGACTATTTTTAAGTTATTGTAATTTAAGTTATAGAAAAACATTAATATTAATAAATTGGTGGAGATTTACGTTAACGAGTTATGTTAGTTATCTCTTCTGAAAGCGAACATGAGGTATCTTGTTCTTCAATTGTTCGAAAATTACCAGAAATAAGTATAATTTTATCAAGATCTACAATTAGTGTTAGTGAGAGACACCAAGGGATGTGCCACGCAAGCGTGACACGTAGGAACTGTTCCAACACCAGACAAACGTCACAAAGATGTTGTTTATCAAGATTTCAGTTATCTTGTTTCAATGGATTAGGTCTTGTGAAGAATTGGGGACACTTCGAGGAATGCTTCGATAATAAAAGTGAATAAGGACCAAAAAGGCTCCCTGGGTTTGTCCCATTTCTAGCATCTTAGTTCGCAAACATGTCGTTATTTACTTCAATTCCTTTTACGAAAAAGAAAAATATAGTCATTTTTATTTTGTTTGGAGTGAACCAAATAAATTTATTCAGAGCAAAATATTTATTATTTAATTTTATATAAAATCCTTCGTGTTTAGGATTTAAGACGAATTTTAGAATTAAATAAATCAAATAGGACATCAAATTGGCTTCCTAAAATCGTTGGTAAAGATAAATATGTAAGTATATAATAAAATAGATAACAACAAGACGGACTACAGAATTATATGAAACGCAGGTTTTTCATTGCCTAAATTATTACGTCTATTTATTATCCTTATGTAGTCCCAGATACCATATTAGGTCGTAACAGGACAGTTTTTTTAAAACATTGATGCTAACTAAAGTGAAAACTTCTTTACTATCCTGGATTTAAACCCAGAAGTGAGAGAAGAACAGAAAAATACAATCAAGAATAGATGACAAGCTTGAACAAAGGTTTCTTATGTACTAAGAGAATATACATCTAATTTACTTAATTCATTCGTAAACCTATTTATAAAGTTTAAGCAGATATTTCCGTGGGAATTTACTTTTTTTTCGTTATCTCGTAAGGTGAAATCGGAAAAATTTGAGCTAAAAATTAATTTTTGGACTAAAGTGGCCTTAAAACACGTAAATCCATCAAAAGTTTCAAAACTTTCTCGTCTCTCTCTCTCTAAAAATCTAACTATATGGCAAAGTAAAAAACAATAATAAAATTAATTTATTAATAAGCCATCAATAAAAAACATAAAATAGATTTAAGAATAAATCAGCTTAAATTTAATAACTCTTCATTGAAATGACAATTTTTGTCTCTAAAGTACATATTATCATAGGTATGAGAAAATAGTTTTGACGAAGAATTATTCTCAAAATATCCCTAGTATATTGTTGTTTTATTGTGAAAAGTATACCTTTCTCCTCTACTTTATAAGACAAGTTTTTTAAATATAAGAAATTATTTAAACATTTTTTTAAATATTTTAAACTTCATATAAAAATATGCACATAAATAATAAAAAGGTCTCTGGAGTTTTTTAATGATTCACTTTTCTTCAGAACTTTATGCATTTTTTATTATTATTATCAGATGTATTATTAATATTTTATTTAATATGTATGTACTCATTTCTTCTGCCTTATTTTTCTTCTTTTTGTTTTAGTTTTCTTTATTTTTTTCTTTATTACTTCTATCCTCCGAAAAATAATAGTGACTTAAACTTTTACATATAATTTATTATCTTTACTTGGATATAATTTTAATGATATTCCACGCTACAAATTTATTACTCCGCGACAATTAGTATTCAGTTAGTGGGAAAGATTTTGAAGTATAATTTAAATGATATTCCACGCTACAAATTTATTACTCCGCGACAATTAGTATTCAGTTAGTGGGACAGATTTTGAAGTATAATTTAAATTGTTAGGTAGCTACTATCCCTAATTGGCCCTTATTATAATTTATTTTTTAAGCTTTTTAAAATTTATGGAATAATATATCTTTAATGGTACTTTATTAACTCAATGCCTATCTTAGTTTATTAATATTATATACAATTTGTTTTATTATTTGCATAAATTTTATTTTATTTAATACATATTTTAATAATAATTAATACATATTTTACAGAAATAAAATAGAATTTAAAGAGAAAGATAATATGGCCATGAATTGTGTCTCACTCATATACAATTTTTATTTATTCAATTGAGACTTCAAACGAATATTTATTGGTAACGAAACGTAGAATTTTATGTAATGTTTAGGAAAAGATTACTTTTCATTGTAATTTTGCCACGATTTAAGGTAAATGAAAGTTTTCTGTGTGTTTTACAATACATATTTATAGATTTGAATATATATATTATATCGCACTTAAAACAAAAAATCTCATTTAGAAAATGAATATACAAAATAATAGCAAATTTAGCTGTAGTCTATAATTTGGATTATAAATAGGTATAGCTGTTATTTTTATTGACTGAAAACACATTAAATTAAAGCTGTATTTCATAAATAATAGTGTTTAATAATAATATGCATTGTTTAAATATAACAAATGATGTGGATAGGGTTTCATAAAAAAATAAAAATAAAAATAAAATAAATAATAACAATAAATTGCTAAGCATCTCTTCGAATAGAAGCTTAATGTGATGTCGGTTAGAAGCTTGTTACCAACGCTTTAGCATACACGGCTACGCCATTCCCTTAATTACTTACCAGTTACCAGTTCAAATCAGGGGAGGGTTCTTTTCTTTAACATAGCCAGGTAATTTAAATAAATCAAGTCTCTTCTAAGTCTTGCTGTCCAATAAATATTTTAACATTATTTAAATTGAAAGTTAAATAAGTGTACTTTTCTTTTTATTATTTAAATAAAGGCTATTTGTCACTAGGCTTGATTAAATTTTGTTTCAAATTTAATGGCTTGGTCGTTAAATTATGAAAAAAATAAAAAATAGAAAAACAATTATCCTATATGCATGAAATTATTTTTGTAATACTTTAAATATATTTAAACTATTCATCACCGGTGTGAAAAAAAATCTATTGCATGCATTTTAAAGATGATTGATTATTGTAGTAAGACAGGTTTTTTGCAATTCATTTTGTGTGTGTTTTGAGATTAAATTTAATTATGCTCATTACATTTTGCTTCCATCTTCTCTTTGATCTTATGGAAGGTACTAGAAACATTGCGTTCGTCCTGAAGAACGAAATAGTTTGATGTCTTCTAATTGAAAAAGTTCAGACGCAAAACATTTTTGCGTCTCGTTTCTTCCAGTATATCTTTGAACCACCTTATCTTAGAAATCGTTCGTCCAATTTTTATAAAAATTTGGAGGGTGTCATATTTAACCGATTGTTAATTCTCATGTTGATATCAACTTTCTTCACCCATTTATGTTTCTTCCACGCTCGCACAAACCTTTAATAAATTAACGCCTCCATCTTTAAAATTATCATCCGATTTTGAGGATGATTTGTATTGTTCGTTGAAAGTAGACCACAGTCCCATCTGTACATTAGTTTTAACTGTCAGCTCAAATTTAATATTGATTTTAAAATGTGTGACTCCCATGAGAATACAATTTATGGCATTAGATCCAATTTGTGGTTTTCTGTTGCTAGAATAATGAAGTTGATGATGGTACCTGTGATTATTGTACAAACGTTATTTCACGTTGTCTATAAAAACGTATTTTTGCTAATGGATTTTTTAAATCGACTGCCACCATTAATAAAAGAAGTGGTGAAGTAGGCGGTCCTTTGTATGGGAGGGAGGCGTTAACAGATTCTTCTTGATGTCTTCACATCTCTTTGTATGTTGAAGGTCGACGAATGCTATGGAATCTTAAGTTGAATTATCTTCTTATTGGATGTTTTACGAGTGAAGGTTTCTACCTAAACAATTCTTCGGGTGAGATTCGTAACATTTTTTCTTTTTTTTTCTACCTGTTCTGTTTGTAAGGATTCAGGTTCGCGAGGATTATTTATAAGAAGAGTTTTCGATCTTTAAAAGAGAACCAAGGTTATCTACCAAAGAGCGTAGGAAAGAAGATATATAGTTTTATAGGTTTATGGTCGATGAACTCTCTCTCTTGGGATCTAAATGCTTGCCTGACAGGTGGCGGATCTCTACCGGCGTTTTAATGAACTAAAACGTTCAAAAGTCTTTTGGATGAAGGTGGTTAAAGTGGGAGATGTTTTGAACTTGTTGTGGACTCTATCCGGAGCGGTCCCGGAGTGTTTTTACGGTGAGAAGCCCTCTGAAGGAGTGGGAGGCTGAGTAGAACGGTAGTTTACCCAGACAAGGTCCAGGGGCCACGCGACCGACACAAGCCGGACTGACCGGTTACTCCTGTTCCTTCATCTGCTTCGTGTACCCGGAGCCGAGACAGTCTCCCCTTCTAATATACAAAGCCTTCTCTGCTCCAAATAAACAGCCGACGAATTATAATAAGGATGCACTCGTTTTACAAAAGCGACAAAACATTCAGTGTTTTTTTAAACGTTTTAAATTGCCGCTTTAGAGCATCTACTTTTAACCACCTAAGACTTGCTCCTATCACAATGAGAATTAATTTGTATGAAGACTTGTACGAATATGCGAGATAACTGCGATGATACTTTAATAGAAGTATTGAATGGATTATTTGTTTCATTTCTAAAGTGAAGTAATCGTAGTTATTATTGAGGACATTTCGCCAGTAAATGGTAAACGATAGGTACATCTGATTATATGATAAATAAGTATTGTATTTCTATGAGGCTAAGCATTTTGAAATCGTTCAAGAAGAACCTAGTTTCTATTAGCCTATAATTCAATTTAGAAATGTAAATATGCCTATTTTTACGTTTCTAAATTTCCATTACAGAATTCTATGAAAACTCATCGAGAGTTCTTAATTCCAAAAATTAGATCTAAAAATATAATATGTGTCTTTTTGGTAGAATCTTTGAATTTTATTCAGCTACTAGATTAATTTTCGTGCTTTGCTACGGTGTGTATTATTTATTTATGACATTTCTTTTAAAAAATCATATTCACAGTTAATTTAAAAATAATGCATGTTTACTCGTACTATATTTGTTCGTTTATTTAATTTAAACTAATTACTTACAATCTTAAACTTATAACTAACTAGAGAAAAAGTTAAATAGTTTTTGTTCAGGTTTATTCAAGTTCTTAAAAACTTTTATTACAGAATTCTCAAAATACCTAAGTTTAACTGGTAACTTTTAATTCCAAACTTTTAGTTGTTTTCTTTGTTAAATATAAGTATAATTTTTCTTCTGTCTTTTTCCCACTTTTAATTTAACCATTTATTTAGTTTCTAATTTAAAACGAACTAGTTTAATATTCTAGGAAGAAAAAATAAAAGTAAATGGTCGAGTGGGAAGCAAAAACAGAGAAACCTTATACTGTTTGAAACAGGTACGAAATTTACTGATATCTATATAACTTTCTCAGGTTTTATTTTCTTTTGAAGTTTTATTTCTATATCCGTTGTTCTATTTTGTATTTTGATATTTTTAAATATTAATTAAGCAATATATATTCTTGTTAAACCGTGAAACTATAAAGGTTCATTTTTAAATTAAGGTTGTAAATTACTTTTTATAGTTATTTTCTTAATTAATTCACATTTCATGTGAAAAAATAATTCAATTTCGAGAGCATTTTGATAACTTTAAGCAACACAAAACTATGTATCCTATAAGTCTGAGATATATTTCCTTACACAAGTTTTAGTGATAACCTTCTTCAATATTTTATAACCTTTCCCATGTTGAGGTTTCGCTGCCAATGCTAGAAATATCTACCTACAGGTCATGTTAATCTGATGATAGTGTGTTGTTTCAGTTACTTCTATATACCCATATATTTTTATTGAAATACCTTGAATTTATTTATAACAGAGTAATTCTTCTTAGTAAAATAACCTTTCTTATTACTTATAATTCTTATTACGAGTACGAGTATGATGTAATAATAATAATAAAAATAGTCTGAAATGGATTTCTGTCTTGGAATTTTAGAAATCGGAGCCTTCATAACGATTTCATAGCTTCAGCTACCTTTGGTGAGCTCGGCACCTTTGGTGATAAATATGTCAGCATTATGCGATTATTTGATCGTTTATATACATTTTAATTAAGTTACATACGTTAATATTTTAATAGAAATAATTTGGTATAGTTGCGGTATTCATTGAGACCAGAAGTGATTTACTTCCTTGACCAGTTGAAACTACACGCCTGTTTCTTAGGCATATCTGATTTTCCGTCTCAGGTGAGTGAGTAGGGCGTGGGAAAAGATCTTATCCTATCATTAGGTATTTATTTCTTTATAAGTAACATAAACCTTGTGACAAAAGACATCAAAGTAAATACTGTACTAGTAGTAATTATATATAGTTGTTACAACTTTATTAAAATAGTTGTATATTACAGGTGATGATTATAAAAACCTGATATTATGTCCAGTACATTCAATCTCTTTCTCATGAGTACTGAAAATTATTTTATCTACGATTATACGTAATATAAAAATTGTATCTCTGTTTAGATTCGTAGAAAGTGATTCTTTACACACCTGCATTAATTGCGCATGCGTGTCTCATAGTTTTGAACAATTCCTCTTTTTTTCCACTCTAGTGACG
>KZ651102.1:692130-709620 GCA_001010745.2 Gerris buenoi | reverse complement strand
CATAAATATATATTTATATATATATATATGCGTGGGTAGTTAAAATTGAAATTTCAAATACTTTTTCGTAACAGAGGGGACGCGGTTTAAATTTTTTTTATACCTAGTTTTTCATTTAATCCCTGCTGGAGGTTTTAGAATACAGAATAGGGAGGAGGGAGGCAGGATCTCGCGGTAGAGGGGGATATTTATTCAGAATGTGAAAAGCGGAGGGAGCCCCTAATTTTCCTACGGGGCTAACAGACGTGCCCTTAGCTAGAAAATCCACGGAAATCTACAGTAAACCATCTACCCTCAACTACATTTATATTTTATTTTATTATTACTTTTTTTTTTAAACGTCCGTAACTCTTTAAGAATAACAAAAGAAGGATTTTTTGTGGGAGTAGATTGGAGGCGACAGATTAAAGACGAAAAAAATTGCGAAAGGTAAAGAAGGAAGTTATAATATAAAAGGAAAAAGAGAAGGTAGAAGATCGATTATAAACATAATTTAAAAAAATACTGTGATTTTTCAGTAGTATTAGTAGATCTTTGTTCAATGATCAAACAATGTCAAATTTTTAAGGAAGCATATTAGATCATACTTTGATGAAAGAAATATGTTTATCTCCAGTATGGAGAAAAAGTTATGACTTTGGATTAGTTTAGGTTTTTTCTTCCCTGAACTCAAAACGTAGATAGAAAAAGTAAAAGTAGGGCTAAAAAGTAAACTAGGGCGAAAAAGTAAGTACTGTCAACTTAATTATAGTAGTAATTAATTATAAATACTTACGTTATAAATATTTTTATTACTTAATTATAAATAGTAGAGAATGAAAGGCTAATGTAATGAAGTTGTTGAAATCAGGTTGGCGACATTGCTTTTTCGACCTTCTCAAAAACTCTCAAATTTCCTCGGCGAATCAAAAACTCTAATTCCCTTTTCAAATCAAAACTTTAATTCCCTCGGCTTCGCCTCAGGATGAGGGACCATTGTTCCTTCGGCTTCACCTCAAGAACCAACTTTTTTCGCTCAGGGAATAATGGCTTACTTTACTCACTAGGTGCATAAATAACTATTATTATTCAGAAACATCATGTAAATTTCTTGGTCTTATTTAAGTTTCTTATTTGATCCTTAATAAATTTTATTTTGAGGTGTAAAACGTGTACATCTCTTAGTTTTATTGAAGTATATTAATTGACCCTTACTAACATTTAGTATTAGATGTAAAGCGTAATCATATCTTGGTTTAATGTCTTAGTTGTTAGTTGTCTTAGCAAATTTAGTACGGAATGAAGGGGTGTTTAACTAAAGGTTGTTTTGAATTCCTCAGTTGATCTTTGATAAAATTTAGTATGGGATATAAGGCGTGTTCATCTGTATATTTTATTGTATCTTTCGAGTATTATACTGAAAAGAAATGTTCTAAAGTTGATCCCAAAGTTAGTATAAAACAAGTTTGGATCGAGTTCAATTAGTCTAGAAGAAATGAATTTTTTTTGGTGTGTACAATGAGTGGAAGCTTGTTTGAGGGCGTCGGCTTTTTAATGATGGTTGAGGCAAAGCAAAGCCTGAGACTTCTACTTCCTCCGAGGGCTTCATAATCCAACTTCAGACATTGACTTCACCTAAACCTCTTCATGATTAACAGATTGCAATAAACCAAGTCTACTCGGTTCTTAATAACTCCTTAACGACTCTTAAGAAGAAAAAAACTCTTCACTAACACTCGTTTTCTAGATCATGTAACAAGAAATCATCCATATTAACAAAAAATCATTACACGATAAAGTCGAGATAATTTTATCCTTTTATGTTTTTTTTTTTTTTTTTTTTTTTTTGATACGATCCGTTTTCCCTCATTTTTGTAAAAAAAATCAGGTTTTGTGTCTATTTTTATATTTGGTGCATTTTTTTTCTCTTTTACAATAAATCGTCCATATTTTTTTTTATTCCTTAAAATTAGAAGGTTTGTGTCTAATTTTATTGATTCATGGATTATTGCCTTCAGGGTTTTACAAATTTTACTCAAATAACTGTATTAAGTATAAGGATGGTTATGGTTAATTTGAATTTTAAACGTTAATATGTTTTTTAAAAGTAAAAAAAAGGTGTGTGGAAAATTATAAATTATGGTTTAAAAGATGAAGTTGTTGAAAGAATATATGAGGATATTAAGGTTTTATCTCCGTGATTTATATTTCTTATTCGTGTTTAAAAATTATGTTGAAGTATAATAAATATACCATGTACATAATAGTATTAACACATAAAAGAGTTTATCCTTAAAAACTTGACTTTGATTGTGGATGATAGGAAGTCCCTAAAATTTCCTTATAATCGAAAATTGTGGGACTTTTAGGATATAAAAAAGATTCTTTTCTGTCATTCATATAGCAGAATGACTCCGTTTGAGTAATTTTCAAGCACCCATAACGTAGATCTTAATATTTCACGTTAATATCCAAAATCGTTATAGTCTAAGTCTGAAATTATATTTTTAAGCGCTTTTCAAGACACTACGTCAAATTAATTATTTTGTCATTTTACATTTTAAGGAGTAAATAATGATCAGTGTTGTGTTAATAGTGTAATATTGTTGTAATCGTTTTATTGTGCTTTTATTTTTGTCAATTTTAAATTATTATCAGAAAATTGTATATAAATTTACTTCATGCTTATAAAGGCGTTCGTTAAGGCCCCCATACTCGCAATTGAACGATTCAACTTTCATGTAAATTAATACTTATCCCACATATAATAGGTTTAATTGGGAAAAATATGTCAAAAGTTTTACCATCAATAGTTAAGGAGAGGTTCAATTTACGTGAATGTTATCTCTTTTGATTCAGCTTTATAAAATTCGTATCAAAGGACATCTCAGTTGGCTAATTAAAATTTAATATTTTATTAATTACCCTCTTTCCTCTTCTAAAAATAAATATTATTCCTCCTCCTAAAATTTAAGGAAATGTTCATTTAATTCCACTATCAAGACGAAGACAAAGTGAAGGAAAAGCCATGAAACAAAGTTTCGTGAATGGACGAATTTTGTATTGTTCAGTCCCTTATTTTACCCGTAGAACTAATTGAGCTCTTCAACTTTTCACATAATGTGAATTGAACTTTATAATATCTCTCGTTATTCGACTGATAAAATGCACTATTTATTTCTTTTTACGCCAATTTTAACACACCTTTAAATTTAATAAATAAATAAAAAAAAAACATGTAAAAAGGATTTACTGAAAATAATTATTTATCATATTAAAAACAAAAAAAAAATTAAAAAGTATTTATAAGTTTTTGAATCGATTCTCAACGGAAACGTCACATCAATAAAATATTCAGAAATAAAAATAAAAATTTTCTTCAAAAGTTTAAAAATATCAAGTTGATTTCAAGGTCCAATACCTGAATTACAGATAATTACTGAGCTACGAAGCAATCTGCAAGCTTTAAACTTAAATCACCTTGAGTCTAAATAACTTTCCGTTTTCGTTTTATTTTTGTATTTGTGGAGGAAGTGTGACGTCACAATTATTTCATTCAGAATTTTTTGTGTCTATACCCATTGATCATTTTGAAAATGAAATAAAATAACGAAGCAATTAGCATCTTAAAATTTACTTCATTTTTACAGACATAAAAATGTTTTTTTTTTTTTTTTTTTTTTTTTTTTTTTTTTTTTTTTTTTTTTTTTTNTTTTTCATTAATAAAAGTTAGAAGGGAGGCACTTGGAGACTGTTAGCGTCAAAATTGAGAATTTTGACTCTTGGTTTTTTTCTTAGTTTCCTTAAAAACATCTACTATGGAGTGTAAAGGCTTTATTTAAGTTTCTTAGTTGATCTCTGATTTTACTGTATCTTTTGGATGTTAAAACTGAAAAGGAATTGTTTTAAGTTTAATCCAAAGTTAATATTAAAACACTCTAGCTTCAAGTTCAATTAGTCTAGAACAGAGTTCTCCAACCTTTTTGGTTGAAGTGCCTGGTCTGGCTAGAAATGTCTAAAGTAGGCCGCATGAAGTAAGCAATACTCAGACATCGAACTTCACTCTGGTTGGGGATTTCCCGATAAGCACTATCTGTTCCTGCAAAAAGAAACCTCTTTAAAAATCTGCTGATTTTTTTTATGGTTAAAATGATATTTGATTATAGAGAACTTAAACCTTTGCATTGTTAAGTTCGTTTTTTAACTTCTTTTACGGCGTGGCAAGCTGGATAAAAACAAGCCAAATTTTTGTCCATATATAAAGGAAACTTGTTCATGTACAATAATCTGTTTTGGGTTACACCTTTTCAGACGATAAACGTGGTGAGATCCCACAAAAATGAAAAGGCAAGACACTACCAGACGCTATAACCTTTTTAATCGCTTATTTAACACTCCAAAATCACTCCATTCAACAGATTACTTATACACAACGCCATCATGGGCTTATGGAATAGTACGCTGAGGCTTCATGCGTTCTAATTCCTACCGCCTACAATACCCTTAAGTTAAGTTGTAGACTAAAATCTTAGGAAACATTTATTTACCTTAACCTTATCTTTCATTGTCAAAGTTCTTTTTGTTTGCAATTTTGCTGATTCCCCATACAAAACTTCAGATTTTCTTCTCCACTCATCCTAATCCTTTAGTCCAAAATCTATCTTTTCATCAAATCCCTGGAAATCTGGCCACGACTCCTTAAACGCAGTGGCCAAGGGACATGCTAATAACATTATTTTAAAACTTCTATGCATATGTGTTCTATATTCTATGTGTATAAATGAATATTTTATTTTATATTTAACATTTTGATTTATAATTAAGATTTATATTCATACTAGTAAGTGCTGTCACTGGGCAGAAATCCTTCATCTACTATAGACACAAATTCTACACAATTTTTATCATTATTGTCAATAAACTAAATTTAAAAAATGTATAATTCAACAAATAGTTTTATTTATGTATGACTTGTATTTCAATTTGTACTTTAACTTCCTCGACTGCGTTTTTCTCCAGTGGCTGATTATGGTGTAGGTCAATAACCAAACAACGTCTTCACCCAAATAATTGTAATAAAAATTGACCGGTTTCGGTTTTTTTTTTTTTTTTTTACTTGTACTTCATTGACTTTCTCTGAAGAAGGCTGCTTTAAACAACCGAAACCGGTCAGTTGTTTATTAAAATGATTTGTTTGAAGACGTTTTTTAGTTATTGAACTACACCTCTATCATGATGTGTACTTTAACAACGAATAAAATATAAGGTTTGTTCCAACCACACTTCAAACTGGTTTGGAACTGTCCGACGCATACGCAACGGACCAAAATTGATCGTTTTTCGCTATTGCTCATGCGTCGTACAGTTTGAAATTAGTTTGGAACTAGTTCGAAGTGTTGTTGGAACAAACCTATTATTTAAAGAATAAGATTACAAAAAAATATATCGTTAATCCTTTACCATTATTATTATTATTATTATTTTATTTATTTTTTTAGTGAATTTATTATTTATTTATATTTAAATTCTGGAATTAAGCTAGAAATACAAATAATAGAATATAGTATATACTGTTGTAGGACATACTATTTTTAATTGAATGAAGATGTCTCGAAACAATTGCGGTAAATGTAACATAGTAAAGTGCGAAATAGGTAGCAATTCACATGTCAGAACATCTCCTTGTTTAAAAATGTTAAGCAGTCTTAATTGCCGTAAAGTACACTTTAGCGACAGTTCTACTTTACCATGTTAGCGGCTTAAAATAAAAGCATATAAGAGGAAAGACTAGTTTGCCTTTGTTTGATTGCTTTAATGCTCAGATAAATAGTTACTTTTTATCAAAGATTTTTATACTTGGCGTTGTTGGTAAAAATTGGTTGGTCGGATGGAACTCGACTCACATTTGTCCATTTAAATAATTTGACTCGTGTGTCCTTAACTACCATCCTTTATCAGGATCATCTTCAGTTCGAAAAAAAATATTTCTCCCAGCAATGCTTCTTTTATAGTCTTTGGTAGTGAAATACCAAATATCCGGAGTACAGGGGAAGTTTTATGTTTTTTGGTTTAATCAATCAAATGTCGTGGAGAGTGTGAAACACAAATTGATAGATAATGTTCCTCTTAGAAGACTGTAGGTACTCTAAAAAGGCATTAAGCTTTTTACGGGTTTTAATTATATTCAAACAGGTTAATTCAATAAAGAATTAATTTGTATAATTTCACCAGGTTGTCCTACCTGTGATACGAGAGAAGGATCGTTGAACTTCGATATGAATTGTGTAGTTCCTTGTTCTTAACGTCGTGGGTAAATTATTTTCATACGAAACTTTAAGCTTTCATAAGTCCTTATCCTTTGTGTATGAAAGAGTAAGAAAAGAGTTCCCCAAAAAAATTGTTTTTTTTTCCAGTAAAATGGTAATTTTTATTTTCTATCCTTCCTTTATCTTTACCATTGCGTGGATCGTAGTGAAAAAAAGGAAGAACACGGTTCAGAACGATATTAATTATAAAGTTGTTTTTAATGAATACTTTCATACTTCCTTTTAAAGCACTGGGTAATCTGTGTTTCATTTTTAATTTTATTCTCACCGTNTTTTTTTTTTTTTTTTTTTTTTTTTTTTTTTTTTTTTTTTTTACAAAAAAAATAATAAGTGAGAAACATTAAAAAACCCGTTGGATATTATATCTTAATGTCCGTGTAGAAATAGAAATTAAATAAAAAAAATAAATTATATTAGTAGTTCTCTCATACAAGATATACGAAATAAATAATGATTATAAAGTAATTAAGACGAGGGGATAAAATTCATAATAATACACCCTGTGCTGCAACAAGGAATCTTTAGGTTTACTTAAATTTAAATTTATAGTATTAACACTCCTAAGCCAGGAGTCATACTTTGTCTTTTTTTAATTTAACATTGTTAATCCTTGTTAAACATGCCTCACATCACTGAAGTTACTCTTAAGATCTTGGGTTTTCCTATATCTTGAATTATATAACATTGATTTTTTTCTTTTTTTTAAAATGTAACGAATTAATTCTGAATTATTGGTTTTCCATTAGAACCTTCTATGTTAAATAAAATTTGAGATACATAATACTTAAAAGATTTTATTTCCTTATATAAACAACTTATTTGTAGATCAAGGCGTGTATAAGAAACTTGGAAATTCAAAAAGTAAATGTGTAGTAAAATCGTAGATCTAAGAAAACCGTACCTATACTTGTTTCTTAGTTATAAGAGTAATGTTAATGTAGTTTGTATTAAATCAATAAGAAGGGATGCTTTCTACAACCTGACATTTTATAATTAATTACTTATAATTTGCTTCCTTTGAGCAAATTATAGGGTAAACTTTGTAATGTCACACTACATTGATTCTGTCCCACAATAAAGTACGTATAAGGAAGAAATGCCCACATATCGAGTGAGACATATAGTCACCTGATGTTTCCTTTAGAATGCTCTACATAAAAGGTTAAGTAGTGAAATCCTTCTCTGTACAAAAAAAGTATTCGACTAAAAGGTGCATCCTAGTTAAAACCGTTTTTTTGTGTGTGTATTTAATTTTAGGCTACTTCTTTACTAGTTAAGGTTCCTCGGCTTTCCGCTCCGTTGATTAAGGTGAACGTCCTTCTATGGAATAAATGCTTTGAAAATTAAGTCCCAACTAGCACCGACATCAACTAAGAAAAATAAAAACTGTATAATTTAATTCTAATTTAAAAAAAATTAAACGTTGGATCAAGCTTGTAAAAATTTACTGAAAAACATGAGTGCTAACGAACTTTAATTATAAATTCTGCTGATCATTTCTTCACCGGTTTTCTCCTTTTTGAGCTAGATCGGTAAATTTTAATAAGGCAATTCTAGCATTTGTATTTGTATTTTTTTTTTTTTTTGTTTTGTTTTATTTAAGATCATCGAGCGACTTTTTTCGTGTTGATCCAATTAAAGAAAGTCCACTTTTACCGTCTTGTTGTTATAGTTTCGTTTTGTTTCCGTTTGATCTCAAGTGAGGCGTCTATCCAGGTGATAAACTTGGCAGGAGACTGTAACAGATTGTGGAAACCAAATTGTTGATGATGAGAGAGGACAGGTGCCTATTACAGGTGGACAGGTCCACCTTTCCCTATTATACCTACTCTTTATTTCGTTGACCTAGGATTAAGGTAGATGGCTTTGAATATTATTAGATATTACCTAGTTGAAGTTATACTTATAACAAGGACTGAGCTAATGTAAAGTGGACAGGCTTTTTGATAAATTAATCTTATCAACGAATACACATTGTTTTACTTGATTTTATTCCTCTAGTCAAAAAAGTTAACGGCACTTTCTACCTTATCTAGTAGTTAAATGGTGCTGACGAACCACTTGTTCGAACCTAGCATTTAGGCCGCATGTGGTAGAGAGTTCCTCCCACTACATACATCATGCCCTAATAAAATGTACTGTCGAAGTGAGCAAGGTTTGTTATAAGTGACTCTTGGTACATGGTGCGAGATTGATGGCACACTTGGTACATAACTCACTTCTTGCTACCCTCGATTCATTAATGGCCTCTACAATATCTTATTTACAATTATCTTTAAATTCTCCTGAAACATTTGACAAAATGTTTACTTCAATAAAATACATAAGTGAGAATCTATTAGTACACTAACCTCAGAGATCTAGGATAAATTCCCGTCCGGGCATCTTCGAAAACCAAGACTTTCTTGTTTTAAATTCAGGGTCTCCCAGCGTCTTAAATGCTATCGCCAATTATTTTAATGTTGCAGTAAGAAAGATTTACAACGTTCGGTGATATTCCTCGATAGTATTATACTTTAAATTTTAGTATTAAAAATTACTTCAACTTTTATTTTAGGCTTCTTATCACAATGCCCATTTTTTGTTAATCCGGTAAAAATTTATTGTTACTTCGAGTTAAATCATTGGGGAAATCATTACGCTGACCCTGTTAGACCTTATTACAAAAGCGGTCAGATAAGTCAGTCCCCCTTACGTTTCAAATTATTAACAGAATACTCAACTTTTTTAATCCGAGCTACCAATACAATATTAATCATACGATTCACGTCCTTCGGCACTTTGTCATCATAAAAAAAAACATCGATGGTTAATTAAGATATACCCGAAAGAGTTATAATTTAGTCTATAAATCCTATCCAATACAGTATTTCCTTGTTAAGGGCTCACGGAGTAAAAGGGTGTAGACGTTGTTCTCTTCTCTAACTGCATTGTAATTATGTAGTTAACGTGTTAATAATTGAGCTACCATGTTCTACTGGTGAAGACTTCTGTGTTAGATAGTATTTTTTATCGTTGAATGAGTAATTACCTGATCATAACTCATAAAATAAATTGAGTCTTCACCTAAATGTTACGTTTTGGTTTTTTTTTTTTTCTATGTATTTTTATTTTTATATTTATTAGATTTAGATAGTTGTAAGGGATTAATTTCAAGATGTTCTTAAGTTAATCATGGTTGAAATTAGTCTGTATAAAGTTTTACCCTTTGAAATTTATCCTTAGTGCCGCTAAAAGGTCTCTAGGAAGCAGGTAGTTATGCCTATGTAGACGGAGACTGCATCGAATGAGAAATTCTTTGATACTTTAGAGTTTGATAGCTACATCAAAATATAATGACGATAACCCTTGGAGTCTTATTATGGTATAAATATGACTAAGTGTTGTACATTAAAATTTTTGTAGGTCTCGGACCATTTATAAAGTATCCTTACTAATAAGCTAAACATAATATTTTATTTAGGTATTTAGATAAAGCATATCTATTATTATATTATTTTTATCGTTATATATAATTTGAAACGCATGCCTGTAATTGAGATTACCTGAACAAGATGCCAAGGTATCAGTAAAATTAATTGTGCATGGTTATTATTTGTCGTTAAAACCATCTCCTAATTATTTTTTTTTTTAAGAAAAAGCTGTACCATAAAATATGAAGATGTGAATGTCAGAGAAAACTAATGGTATCAAAATGGCACCAGTGACAGAAGCCGGTATTGAACACAAAGGTACTAATGCTATTACCTAGGCCAACTTTTCGTCACCGAAGTGATGGATGACGTTCCTGGCTTTTCGTATGTTAAATGTTCACGTTGACGTTCTTACCTTATTTCCTAAGAACAAGATTCACGTAATTGAAAATGCTACAGCATTTTATGTTAAATGTGGGTCCTGCGCCATCCATAGAGTCGCATCTTGGAGTCATATATTAATATTACAATTTATAACATTTAAGTAGGTAACTTTAATAACACACCTTAATTGAAATTTAAAAAAATAAATAAATAAATAAATAAGATTGAATATATTACCATGTCATTCTTATAACTTTGGCCGTTGATTAAAAACTTGCTACTCTTAATTTTGAAACTCTATAATTTTGTTTGTCACTTTTAATTATCTACCTGTTTTTAATTTCCGTTGTGAAAAGTTGTTCTTAGATGAATCCATCCAAAAACTACTCACTTCGTCTTCATGCTAAAATAGATAGAGATTCTTATTATTTATTAAATAGAATGAAAAGTTAGTAGGACTAATTGAGTAAAAGGGAAATAATTAAATTAATATTACTGAAATGCAACAAAACACTATCTGAGATGCTTTCAATAATTTCTTTATGCTACAAAGTCGTTGAAAAGCTCTATTCACGTACTAATTTAGATGAAACTTTGATTTGTCTCAAAATTATTAAAATTAGTGAAACAAACATTAATTATTGCGGTGTAAATACTTATTCAATTTTATCTTATCTTTTATACTTTGCAGAAGAACAACAGTATAGCAATGAAAACATAAATCAAAAGGTGGGCATATAATTTACATACGCGTCTCAATAGGATAAGATTTTTTTTTATTTTAGCGAACTTCCCAAGAAAATTAAGCTATTTCAATGGCTTCTTTTTTAGTCGAGATCAAATGTGTTCAATTCTGTGAACGACCATATTGTTTCTTTAAGATGTCTAGCATAGTACAACTTTTCTGACTTTAATTTCCTGTCACATTTTCAAATGCTGCGTTTACAGCTCGCGGATAGAGTTATATAGATTACAATAGAAAGGTTTAGAGGTTTTTATTCTTGAAGTTGTGGGGGCATAGTCGGATGTTTAACCTAACCTTTCTTCTTGTAAGTTAAATTCCATTCAGGCTATAATCAAACCACAATCTTCTGTTTAACTGTTGTTCCGAAGGATTCATTTCGCTGTTAAAAGCTTTCTTGTGATCTATATATATAAAACTAAGAGTGCCAGTGACTGACTGATCAAAAATTCTCCTAATTCCCCTTGACATAAAGATTTGAAATTTAGTACATAAATAGAGTGTACCAAAAATAGAAAAGTGCGGCCATTTTTATTTCGATATATGGCCGCTATCTTGGATTTATTCATCTGTAATTCTCCTACTTCCCATTGACATAGAGTTCTGAAATTTGATACATTCATTAAGAGTAGGGGAAGGGAGGGTAAGATGACGAAGCGGGCAAGATGACGAATTCGGTATTTCTCCCTTATGACAATGGATAGCAGCTCCTGCATGGCATATTAGTTACTCCTGATAGTGATAAAGTCGCAGCACTGGAAAGAATCTAGGCCAGATCGTCATATGAGGAGAAGCCAACCTAAACGTGTTTTTGGAGTATGTGCTTTTAATTTTTGGACCTCAAAGCATAAGGAATTACTCCTTTATGATAAATTATTTTAAATTATCTTTAAGATATTCTTAAAGTACAACTCGAAATGTAATAAATCATGTGAAATCTAGAATCTAGATTGTTTATCATGGGCTAAGATACTTGAAAACAAATTTTAATTAAAAATGGCGAGGTGGGGTAAGATGACGAACTACAGTAAGAAGTAATAGAACTAAAACAGAAAAAAATTAAAAAAAGCTAAAACTTTAGCCAAGAAAATAAAGCCAAATCAGTGAAAACAACTAAAAATGCAAAGAAATGTGCCTCACGTCGTCGTCATCTAAATTTTTCATCCTCCGATGACTCATCATAAGAAATGGTCCCATACATTGACTTACATACATTGACTACGGATGATAACCTCCTAGATATTGATGATTAATTTATTTATTTACTTTATATTATTTATTTATTATATTTTTTGGATAAAATTCCCCTACCATAAATAGAAAAGTTCAGGCGTTTTGATTTCGATATATGGCCGCCATATTGAATTACAACCGCCATCTTGGATTTAATAACTCTCTATTATCTCAGCTTCCAGTGGACCTAGAGATTTGAAATTTGGTGCATAGACTTTTGGTACCGAAAGAAGAAAATTAAACACTTTTAATTCAACATATGACCGCCTTATTAAATTATAACCGCTATCTTGAATTTAATAAAACTCTATTATCTCAGCTTCTAGTGGACCTAGAGATCTGAAATTTTTTACACAGGCCTATGATAGCTAAAGAAGAAAATTAAAGGTGCTTTCACTTCAACATATAGCCGCCATCTTGGATTTAATCAGATACTATTACCTTAGCTTCCAGTGGATTTGAAGATCTTAAATTTGGTACATAGACTCATCTTAACTAAAATTAAAAATTGAAGGTAGTATAAAAAAGAATAATTGAAAATGCATAAAAAATAATATAGCCTACTTTTACTAAAATACGAAATTATGAAACAATAAAGATATATTAATTATATTGTTTTTATTATTATTTACACACAGCGCCAACTTCTAGACGGATAAGGTGCGCGAAGCGCACCAATCCGGCTAGTTTAATAATAAAATTAATAATTCAGTTAACGTTTTTGATTATTCCTTTTGCAAAATTCAATACATCAAACATCAATTTAAGTACCAGCATTGACAATCATAATTTATCTTTACAAGACCTCTTTAAAGCAATTACGATTTTCTTATTTTATGCGAGAAGTAGAACAATATATTATCTAAATCAAGTTCAAAAAGGCAGGACTATAATAAAATGATAATTTTGGACAAAAAAATGGTTAAGAAATTTGTCTTCCTTGGGCGAACAGGAGGAAATTATAAAAAACAGCTAAAAATCACATTAATTATAAATATAATATATTTAAAAAATAATGTAATTTAATAATAAGAAATATACTTAAAAATACAATAAATACTTTTATCGCCCTACACTTGTAAACATTGCAGTCCTGAGCGGGAGGTAATATTCCACATTGCATCCCTGCGGCGGGTAATAATGTATGGTTTATCTATTACAGTGCCGCTAATTTAGCGGCCGCTCCCTGGCCGTGCCGCGGCGTGCAGGAAGCGCCAGTAGTACTCAGCGTCAGCTGTTCAATTTGTAAACAATCGATATTTTTATATCTGCGGTTTGTTTTGGTAATGATTTAACCTTAATATGTGTTTATTGTTTTTGAAGACTACGGCAAAATAGTTTTTTGAAGTTAGTTTACATGTGGTGGGCGATAAAATAGTGTACGCACTACAAGCAGTAAGCGCTATGACAGGCCTCGGGCGTTAATGCACTCTTGCTTTCAAACTTCGCCCTCGGACTGTAATAACGCCCTTACTGCTCTAGTTGCGTAAATAGCTATTAAAAGGATGTTTTCAATTAAAGACATAAAAATATTTAAAAAAAATTGAGAAGAGGCCTGGGATGTTTCATTAAGGTTTTGTGGCACTGCGAGAAACTTAGGATGGAACTATTTTTTTGCGCCGAGGCCATAGATTAATAGATCAATTTAGTACGCGGTGATCCGCGTTCTAAATACCCAGCTTAACTCCTGTTATATCATAACATCGGGTACATTCAGCGTGCCATAATAAGGCTTTATTCAATAATAACCTTCCTTTTGTTTACGACGGGCCAAATTAGTCTTATGTTTTTGTATTGAGGTCAAGAATGGGCAGATGGTCAACATTAACAGATGGTCGGCTATTGATAGGTTTCTTTGAACAGCAGAGCTTCAGATAATAACTGTTTTTAGATTTTTTTTTTTTTTAAATCATTTTCTCCTGTTTGCCCAAAGGAGAGACAGTTGTCATAGCAATATTTTTGGCCAAAATCAAAATTTTAAATAATTACTTCTTGGATTTTTTTAAACTCAATTAAAATTTTTAAATCACCTTATAGAACCTTTAGAATTATTAAAGCTTCTTTATATGCAAAAATACTTACTACCACAAATTATTCCATTTGCATTTTTTTACTCTTAATACTTTTATTATTATTTTTACTCTTTAATTACATTTATTGTAGATGATCTATTTAAAATGATTTACTCGTTTTAAACAAATGGACGTCTACGCCATAAAAATTATTTTGTTTTTTTAGAAATGTGTGATAGTCGTATGTCGTCTGTGCGGAGCCAAAACTACTAAAGAAATTTTGTTGAAATTTTGGTGGGACCACAAGGAAAGATTTTTTAAGTGAGTAAGTTAGTTTCGACCGAAATTGGGGAAACTTGCAAATTCAAGATAATAAAATTCATAAAGTAGTAATGACGAGTTTATTCTGAAGAAACCCCTTTTTTACATGAAAAAAACTATCATTAAAAAAAAAGCTACTAAACTTGGCTTTCCTGTGTGGCTTTCCTCCGCGATAGTCACTTTTCTTACAAATGCATCTTCGCCGTACACTTTACAATTTCGGTCGAAACTACTAATTGTGTTAAAATAAATAATTTCAATTACTTTAGTTGCGTCAATTGAACTCAATCAGTTTGTTTATTTAAGGTGTTTTATATACAAATTAGGTGTCTAATGAATGTAAATAGGCTTGTTTTTTTTCATATACAAAGTAGGCATCTAGTGATTGTAATTTAAAGTGCTAAATTTTGTATTAGGTTCCACGTTACAACATGGAGTTACAATATGTCCGTCTCTGGTTTATGATGGTTATGTCTTTGTAAGCAGGTGAGATTTCAACTATGAGTACTTTATATAGGACATTGATAATATTGCGTTAGCTGTAATGTGACCTTATGCTACACGATTATTCAATGCGTTGAGATATTTTTGTAAATTTTATTGAATTTATTAAAAAAATAGGATACTGGCTATATTGTGAGGAGAAATGTGATCTAAGGCGTTATGAAATCCAATTATGAAATGTCTTAATTTTTTTTTAGATTTGATAATAAAAAGTTGTTATTATTTTTTACCGGTTATTTAAATAGTTGCTTGTCAATGTATTCTTAATTTATATGGTAAGGGCATTTTCCTTGGTTCCTAAGATCAAAATATTTTAATATTTGAAATGAACTTTTTTTTAAAAAAAACAAAAAAAAAAAACATAAACTTTTTTTTAGTAAAGTATGTTTTTATAAAAAAAAAATCTAGGGTAAGTGGATAATTTTGTAAATCTTAAGGGATTTTTTTCTTTGAGAAGATTATTAATTTAATATTTATAATCTTAATCATTATAAAATTTTTATAAATAAAATAATAAACGTAGTTTCTATGCAAAGTAAAATAGAACCTATCAATTCAATCCCCTTTAAATTTTATAGAAGACTGAATATTTATTTAGAATAAAAAATAGATTTCCAATTGGTGTGGCACATAACTTCCTCGCATCCTATCACGTATTTTATTATTTATGATTTTGCAAGCTTTTTAATGTCTATTCGGCTTAATTTTTTCCCCAATTTTTTAATCTGTCAATATTGTTTTGATATTTTACAAGACTTAAAGTATTAATTTAGCAAAATTTAAAGAGCGCAGACGGTTCACATTAATCTGGGGTTATNCTTTTTTAACTTAACCTTTAAATTACTTTTCAAACTTTCCGATCAATCTTTTTTATTATAAATCTTATCATATTTTAAATCTATTGTTAAATCTTTAAAAGCAAGATCTAGATCTTTATTAACTTTTTTCTTGGTTAACCTATAATACCTAATTTATATTTATGAGCTCATTATCGTATTATTGTAACATATATCTTTTATTATTAAAACAGGGTAATCAAATTTGTTTGTTTTTCTTTGCTTTTTCTAATTTAACTCCCAATTTTTATCTTATCTTTTTTTTATTTTTGTTCTATTGTCATTAATAGAACTGGTCCTTTGGTTTTTCAATTATCTCTCCAGCGACCTTCCACAGTGACAGAACTGAGCAATATAGCTGCGCTCATCTGCCCTGTACAGATTCAGTCACTTTAGAAAAGGGTCACGTTTGATTTTTTAAAGGTTCGTTTGTATTTTTTACTTCGTTAATCTTTTTTTTCAACGAATGACTTTAGGAAAAGAAGGAGACAGGACCTTTAGGTGAAAAAGGATGGTTGAGATTATGAGATGAGGGCAGTTTGGAAGCGGCATTGGGACCCACTGACCCTTAAGAATTTGTAGATCGTATAAGCTTCCGGCCACTTGAAACCATTCTCAAAAACCACAAAAAATATAATTCCCCTGCCTTCTTTAATCCAGAATAAACTCTCATCCCTAGTATGGATAAGAGCATTAAACATGAAGATACATTATTTTCATTCATTCAATTATAAGAAAATATGAGTGTTTCAGAAAATGATATAAAAAATAGATTTGAAAAGTTTCCAGTTTTTAATAGATGAAAAAACCTGTGAATAATTATAGAAAATCAGAAGGTATAGAGTGTGAGTTTTAAGTGATAGGATCTGTTCAAACTATAGTCATTTACTGATAAAATGCTATTTTATTGTCAGGATATGATATATATTCTAGAAATACCCCCTTTGAATGCTCCGACTATAAAGACAAATCGAATGTATACGTGATGTTGGCCGGAGCTATTATAAGTAATTTAATTAACCGAAATAAGATTATTAAGTGCATCAATTATTTCCTTATTATTATTTTAGGTCTCAAGGTGCTCCTATTATTGTTACCATTCTATTTTTCACTCTACAATATCGAAAGAGAGGTAATATTAAGGCTTAAAAACTTCTTTTTTTTTTACTTCAATACTTGCTCTTAAGAAGTAATATTATTTCCAATATACTTTACTAGCTGGATACCCGTGCTTCGCTACGGAGTGTTTTTATATTTGATAAGTTTTTAAACTACCAGGAAATCATACAATTTTTTTTACTATTGGAGAATATCTAGATTCTATCCCTCCTACTTATACCCCGACCTCTTTGATAATTTAATTTGCAAATATCCTAAATTTATCCCCCTCCTAAATGAAAATATGACAAAACTGTATGTACAT
This sequence comes from Gerris buenoi, assembly GCA_001010745.2. Classification (NCBI taxonomy): domain Eukaryota; kingdom Metazoa; phylum Arthropoda; class Insecta; order Hemiptera; family Gerridae; genus Gerris; species Gerris buenoi. The sequence goes on along the minus strand of KZ651102.1, from coordinate 692,447 downwards.
AACAACAATTACTGTACTCTCAAAGAGCATTTCAACGATATGCATCATGAAGATGAAGGGTATTTATTACTTGTACCCCGTACCCCTTTGAAAAATTTATAGTTCGAAAATTTGTGGACAGTTACCTTCCCCTTGCTTTGAAGGTCAAGTGTGCAAATTTTCATCGAGATCGGGCTAAAACTGTAGATTTGTATAAAAAATTATACATATGTATACGCACTTATGATGAATTTTATATACATATAGAGATATAGATATAAATTTCCATTTTACCTCTCCCCTTCTAAATGAAAGTAAGACAAAACTGTACTTAAGAA
>KZ651102.1:666962-691998 GCA_001010745.2 Gerris buenoi | reverse complement strand
AAAAAAAATAATTTTAAAAAAATGTTTAGAATGTTTTTGCATTATTAATTAACTTATAATTATTGTTTGTTGTTATTTTAGATATTAAAGATTGTTAATGACCTTATAAGAGGGTCGAAACGTCTCTAAATGAAGATTTAGTGTTTTTATACAACAACTACACCTTAATAATCCATCAACTTATTATTTAAGAATCGAAGTAATATTATTTCCAATATACTTTATAAATATGAAATTTGTCCTTTGATACACTTTTATATAATACATTTATTTATCATCATTTTCATTATATTATCTCATTCTTTTTTTTTTTCTCTATATATTCTTATTTCTTGTTAATTTACCTTTAAGTTTTACAGATGTTAACAATCTTTACCGGTTGATTTGAACTCCTCAAGCCTAATATCAATAACCTTATAATGTGATAGGTTTGCTAGGGTCAGTAAAAAAAAAGTCTTCCAATTAGTGTAGCACAGAGCTTCCTCGCAACCTGTTTCGTATACTTTAATGATTTTATATTCTATACGTTTAGAACCTATTTTTGTTAAATGTATTAAAATTTTCCCGTTTTTTAAATCTCTTAAGTCTTTTGATTTTTTACATCAATTATCAATACAGTAAAATTAAAAGATAGCAGAAGGTTAAAACTTATTTGGGATCAACAATGCTAATTCTGACCTACCACCTAATTTTCATTAAAATCGGACGAGTATTTTTTAAGATATGTTGGTTTGAAAAATTGAGTCACAGGCAGACCGACAGACAGACTTGGAACCAAAAAATGCCTCTTGTCTAAAACGAATTTCCGTCTTAGCAATTTTTAAATCGGCCCCTTTAAAAATTTGATCCTTTAGCTTCCGTTACCTTCAGTAAGCTCGGAAGATAAAAAAAAAAAGAAAATAGTTGGTCAATTCAATAGTTCATTAAGTTAAGGTGGTTCGCAACAATTTTGAACGACAGACCAAAAATTTTACCCTGATGTCTGAAACAGATTTAATACGGAAACATAATAAAATTTGGTTCTTCTAAAGGAATTGGCTTACGTTTGCTTGCCGAAGCAGTAAATAAAAATACGTGTGTAACCCACGTATCAGTTCGTGTTTTCATGATGCGAACAAACATCAAATATTTGTATCAATCATGCTAACAAATTATACTTTCTTCAAGTTTAAGTACATTCCCGAAAATGTAAAAACTATTTAATAACTTTAAGTTCATAATGATGGATTTCGATCTAAGTTAATATTTTTGGAACGAAGTTCCTTATGGCACGTTCTGGAGCCCGGGAGCTGATTCACTAAAAAAAAGACCAAAATCATCGTCACAAAATCACTGTCACGAAAAATCACCGTCACGAAATTTACTGATGACGATAACTTGAGTAAAAGATGACCGAGTTAGTTGAAATTTGGTACACATGTTCATTTTACTAATGCCCAGGCTGAGTTCGTTGGACAACGTTATCCGCCTAAGCGTTCACGCGCTTCGCTCACGTAAAAGTAATCTTCAAAATTTTAGGACAGGAAAAAATGTTAGCGACAATATTAAGGAAGCCTGTTCCTTGACTTGTTTTTTTTTTTTTTTTTTATATGTNCGGTTTTTCACTTGTGGTCGAATCGATGTAAAAGGAAAATTGACCCTACTGTCCTTTTATGACCTAATATAATATCAGGGACCAAAAGGGATACTAAATTTACGTAATTGTTTGGGCAGTAAAAAAGTTGCGGTCCGATATAATGTGCGTTCCATCTTTTTGCCGACGCTTTAGGAAATAATTTAACAATAAATAACATCCCATATGTGATGCCTTTATTTTAAAACGTTTGATTTATTAAATACTAAGAGTTCGTCTTGAATCCTAAACACGTAGGTTTGTAAGTATAAATTCTATAATTTATATTTTGCTCGGGATATCTTTATTTGGTTCAATCCAAGCAAAATAACATAGTATATATTTTCCCTTGTTGTAAGAGAGATTGAAGTAAATAACGTAATGTTTGCGAACAAAGATGCTAGAAACGGGTCGAACCCTGGGACCCCCTTTGGCCCCTCAATCGCTTTTATTATATCGAAACATTCCTTGCAATGTCCCCAATTCTTCAGGCCCAAAACATTTTTACCAAAAAATAAAGATTCCATCTTCCATTATTTCTTACGAACCTTTTAATATTATTTTTTCATCCATTTCTTTTATTGATGAAAAGTACGTTTTTTGATTTTTTATAGTGGGGAATGGGATCTATATTTTTATTGATTTAAAAGGACTTTGTTGTCATTCGGTATGTCCCAAGAAATACATCACTGTAAGTTACATGTTATGTTTCAGAGAGGCAACTTTTACATCTCCTTGCAGAGATGAAACCCAATATGCCGATAAGAAACTAATAAGGATTTCGTAATCCTGATTCTAAGTTGACGAATTAGCAAATGTTCTATTTTCCTGAAGAAATTATACTAAGGTTTTAGACAACCAACGTTTGAATTGCCTAATGCAACTTCGAAGGTTGACAAGAGACTATCCGATGCTTGAAAAACAGATAGTTCGGTCTGAGATTAACACCTTTCAGTAACTTAAAGTGTTTTGGTTACGGATTTGTATGTTTCTCTTTAACTAGTAAAGCTTGTGCTAATCTCACCTATCATGATGCATCAATTAAGTCCTTTCTCCGCATACTCCGGTTCTTCAGCTTGTTAAATATTTGTTCATACCTCTTGAGTAGCTGATTTCTATTTTCATCTGCGAGTCGATCTTCACTTTTACGGATAAAGAGGAAATTATCAAACGATTTATATTTTGTATTTAATGTGAAGCTTTAACCTTTAAGTTAGGTTATTATGTTTACTGTAAGAACGATTGCAGTGATATCTGCTAATATTTTGAAGCAGTATAGAATAACTGTAGGTACTACTAAATTTTTAAGATACTTAGTCTGATAACTCAGTAAACATTGCTTAAGGTGATCAAAATCACCTTAAAGGACATCGATTATTGCATTCACTCTTCTAATTACTTAAGTTTAAGAGGGTTTAAATTATTCAGCCAATTATTGTGGCTCATAGTTTTCTAGCGTCCTTAATTAGAAACTAATTTATTTTATTTATCCTCTTTTTGGGCTTCCGAGCATACCAAAGGCAACAGAAGTATTGTAATAGTTTTAAGAACAACATTTTTTTATATCTCCTATTTCAAAATGCCTAAGACAGAAATTCAATTCGACCAACTTATTATGGTTTTAAAGCTTCATTTTAAGTCGTTTATTTGTTGTTGTTTTTTTATTATATAGAACATAATTCAATCGTCTTATTAACTTTTTTATCGCTCAACTAATCAGCTAAACCATTAGACTTATTCGTTAATATTTTTGTCGTATCCTTATTACTTGATTTTAACGATATTATCGAGTAATTGTTTCTTTCAATTATTTTCAAACTTGGATTCATTATTTATTAAAGTTTCAGGTCTAGTTGGTTTTTTTTTTCTTTTAAACAACCTTAGTAACTTGAACAAGTTTACTCCCCTTCTGCACTTAAGCAAGGTACAAAGTTGACGAAAGGTTGCCTCTTTATTTTAGAGTAGTTTTTGTATTTCCCTTAAGGGAAATGAGTCAGAAGTTTTGTCATCTAAAATTTAGCAAGCCGGTGCAGTAACTTAGGTGCTGGAAGGGAAGTTTTATTCTATTCACCACATAGTTGACTTGTTGACATAGTAACTAACAAAGCTGCAGTAGATGTCCGTTCAAGCTTCAGAGACCACTCCTAAAAATGGTCAACGTATAAATCTCGGTAGAAAGGTTCTTGCAAGTTTTAGAATTAGTCAAGGGATAAAAAAGTTCAAATCCTGTTCTTATCCTATGAGTATTATGCTCAAAGTAATCAGCGTTTGCTTCACATTTCTTAAGTCTCAATTATAATCATACATTTATAATAAGCGACTATATACAGACCAACTTATTATGGTTTTAAAGCTTCATTTTAAGTCGTTTATTTGTTGTTGTTTTTTTATTATATAGAACAATTTTCGATAGTAAGATTTATATGAACTGTGATAGCATGATTTACTCCGAAAAAGAGCTTTTAAAAATGTCTGTTCGTTGTCGGTTGTCTGAGCAGACATGTGGAGTCTAAGCTACTGGGGCGATTTCGATTAAGTTTGATATACATGTACAAAACAAATGATATCCCGATGAGAAATTGAGCAATAAACTTAAGACCTTAATTATTTTTGTTGTCCTGGAAAAAATCTAGTTTCCGAGATATTGATAGAAATAAATTTGTACCCGTTGATAACCAAACTAAAATGTAAAAAGCCACCAGCAACACATTTTATAAATAGATTTGGTATTAAATAAATGAAATGAGATATCTCGGGTTAAATATAAGTATTATTGTGTGTATCAAAAATTGTTGTTTTCTTCCTTCTGGGTTTGAATACAGGAGAGGAAAACTCGGTTTTTCACTTGTGGTCGAATCGATGTAAAAGGAAAATTGACCCTACTGTCCTTTTATGACCTAATATAATATCAGGGACCAAAAGGGATAATAAATTTACATAATTGTTTGGGCAGTAAAAAAGTTGCGGTCCGATATAATGTGCGTTCCATCTTTTTGCCGACGCTTTAGGAAATAATTTAACAATAAATAACATCCCANATATAGAAAATATAATCACGGTTTTTGTTGAAAGTAAAATTTATCTGTACTGAGGCTTATTTTAATATATTAGGTATATTATTATAATACTGCGTGCTTAATCGTCTGCGTATTTGTAAAATTGTATCAATTTTAGAAATAGGACGTCTTTCTTTATTCTTATGTAAGTATATTTGAAAGTTTAAAATGCATATAAACGTAGAGTCATGCTATTTCCTAGAAAACCCGTTTCATACTTAAAATGTAAAAGCAATAATGTCTCGATCGCACAGTTATGGATTATTGAATGCTTTTCAGAGAGCTTCTATTATTTTCAAAGCCATCCAGAAATAGATTGACTTATTAAAGGACCAACTACAATTATTTAATGTCTAATTTACCCTAAAAAACACTCTCTTGTTTCTCATTTTTTATGATTATTTCTCAAGAATCCTAATAAGGTGTTTTAGAATGGATGGTAAACGTAGATTGATAATTTATTAGAGCTTTTTTAAAATTTACTTACTGCTCTAATGATGCTTTAAATATTGTAATTTGGTCGATAACCTACTTAACCTAAAACGTTCCAATTAAAACTAATTTCAATATTGCAGGCATGTTTCTTAAATGTTATTAAAATCATTGTCTAAGACACGAGAAAAGCAAAGAAATTTGTTAAATGGAATATTGGTGTAAATTACGTAAACTAGGTATATTGGGAATTGATGATTTATTGCTTTAAACAGTTATATCGATTTAATTAGTCCACTGATAAAACTTTTGACCAATTCAAACTACTGTTGACAAATAGAAGGAAACGAAACATAGTGGAACAATGTAGAGTTATCAGGGAAAAGTTTTTTATGAGTTGTAGTAATTGCTATTCAGGGGCTTTGTCTCTTTATCAGAATCAAAATTAATTTTACTTGAACGCTTTTCAAAGAGAGATTTGCTTGTTATCGTGATTTCCTGTTTTAGGGATTTGCAAACTCTCGAATGAATACGGCCATAAAGGCGGGGAAGTGTGTTTATCAGCAATGAGATTCAACCTTGACCCGGTTTGTAATTTTCGGACGTGAAAAACGAGTGGGTGGGAGACCGTGAAGAATCGATGTACGAGAGAATGTTTGGCAAGAACAATGTTAGCTCGGGTGCTAAAGGAAAAGATAATAGATGACGTACAAGGGAAGTAAAAAGGGCTGAAGGGTGGATAGCGATTAAGATATATCAGCTAAATGTCAGGGAGCCTTTAGACGCCGGTATACGTGGGAGGCGGCGAGACGCCTGACTTGGCTCCTCCAAAGAGCTCTATTAAGGAATCAGGTGAAGGGTGAAACAGATAGCAACAAAAACTCCCTCCTGTTACAACCAGTAACCTCATACCCTTGGACCAAAAACAAACCCAGTTGACATCTTCACAACAATATGATTCTTTGCAGCACTGACATGGAGACTCCAAGACCTCTTTCCCCGTCTTCATTCAGTATCGCTCCCAATTCGTCTTATTACTTCTTTGGCCTTTAAACTTACATACTGGCAAAGTCGGTAGTTGTGGCAAAGATGCAATGTTTGAGGAGTAAGTTGATTAATAATTATGATAAAATAATCACATTTATATTGATTGAATTTATAGACTCACAGAAAATTTTTTTTATATTAGGTTAATGAAGGAGCTCCTCTGACACAATCTCAATACAATGGTTCGTCGCTTAGTATACTAGCATTTTTATCACTTTCACTTTTTTTTTTTTTTAATTCAATCGTCTTATTAAGGAAAATTGACCCTACTGTCCTTTTATGACCTAATATAATATCAGGGACCAAAAGGGATAATAAATTTACATAATTGTTTGGGCAGTAAAAAAGTTGCGGTCCGATATAATGTGCGTTCCATCTTTTTGCCGACGCTTTAGGAAATAATTTAACAATAAATAACATCCCATATGTGATGCCTTTATTTTAAAACGTTTGATTTATTAAATACTAAGAGTTCGTCTTGAATCCTAAACACGTAGGTTTGTAAGTATAAATTCTATAATTTATATTTTGCTCGGGATATCTTTATTTGGTTCAATCCAAGCAAAATAACATAGTATATATTTTCCCTTGTTGTAAGAGAGATTGAAGTAAATAACGTAATGTTTGCGAACAAAGATGCTAGAAACGGGTCGAACCCTGGGACCCCCTTTGGCCCCTCAATCGCTTTTATTATATCGAAACATTCCTCGCAATGTCCCCAATTCTTCAGGCCCAAAACATTTTTACCAAAAAATAAAGATTCCATCTTCCATTATTTCTTACGAACCTTTTAATATTATTTTTTCATCCATTTCTTTTATTGATGAAAAGTACGTTTTTTGATTTTTTATAGTGGGGAATGGGATCTATATTTTTATTGATTTAAAAGGACTTTGTTGTCATTCGGTATGTCCCAAGAAATACATCACTGTAAGTTACATGTTATGTTTCAGAGAGGCAACTTTTACATCTCCTTGCAGAGATGAAACCCAATATGCCGATAAGAAACTAATAAGGATTTCGTAATCCTGATTCTAAATTGACGAATTAGCAAATGTTCTATTTTACTGAAGAAATTATACTAAGGTTTTAGACAACCAACGTTTGAATTGCCTAATGCAACTTCGAAGGTTGACAAGAGACTATCCGATGCTTGAAAAACAGATAGTTCGGTCTGAGATTAACACCTTTCAGTAACTTAAAGTGTTTTGGTTACGGATTTGTATGTTTCTCTTTAACTAGTAAAGCTTGTGCTAATCTCACCTATCATGATGCATCAATTAAGTCCTTTCTCCGCATACTCCGGTTCTTCAGCTTGTTAAATATTTGTTCATACCTCTTGAGTAGCTGATTTCTATTTTCATCTGCGAGTCGATCTTCACTTTTACGGATAAAGAGGAAATTATCAAACGATTTATATTTTGTATTTAATGTGAAGCTTTAACCTTTAAGTTAGGTTATTATGTTTACTGTAAGAACGATTGCAGTGATATCTGCTAATATTTTGAAGCAGTATAGAATAACTGTAGGTACTACTAAATTTTTAAGATACTTAGTCTGATAACTCAGTAAACATTGCTTAAGGTGATCAAAATCACCTTAAAGGACATCGATTATTGCATTCACTCTTCTAATTACTTAAGTTTAAGAGGGTTTAAATTATTCAGCCAATTATTGTGGCTCATAGTTTTCTAGCGTCCTTAATTAGAAACTAATTTATTTTATTTATCCTCTTTTTGGGCTTCCGAGCATACCAAAGGCAACAGAAGTATTGTAATAGTTCTGAAGAACAACTTTTTTTTATATCTCCTATTTCAAAATGCCTAAGACAGAAATTCAATTCAATCTTTGGGGAACATTTTTGCTTCCAAGCTTACCGAAGGAAACAGAAGCATGATCGTTCTGAAGATACACTTTTTATTTATGTCTAACATCTAAAAACTTCCTGGAGAGAATTCCGTTTTAGATATCAGGGAACATTTTTGGTCTCGTCCGTCTGTCGGTCAGGCTATCGTTTAACATTTTTTTAGACCAACATAAAAACTACTCATCCGATTCGAATTTAATTTTGATATTAGGATATTACGTATAAAAAGCTCATTATTAGTCCCATACTTGTTTCAAATTTTTGCGCTCATAGTTTTTGTCTCTCACACGCGTATAATTATTAATTTATTTAGTTCTTATCTGAGTTTTAAGAAATTTGGATGGATAGTCGAAAGTAGTCCGTAGATGACCCCAAACCGCCTTTGCCCAAATAAGTGATACATAAAAAATAATAAGTCATGCATTAAAAATTAGTAAAATGATACTTTTATTCGTGTAACAGAACAACAGTTTAAAAAATTTAAATAAAACGGGGGAACAGTTAAATACAGGGCCGATTTAACTATAGGGGCACGATGGGCACGTGCCCAGGGGCGTAAGAGGTTTTGGGGCGCAACTCAAAAGGGTAGATGGGAGGGGGCAAAGCTAAATTTTGCAAGGGCAAAAAATATAAATGGGGAAAAAATGTGTTCGGCTCTAAACAGAATAAATATAGTTAATAGGTCTACAATGCGTAAATATAAGCTGAACAGTTGACAACCTGAAAAGCGACATAACGCTAGGAATTTACTATACCAGTTTANTGTTTAGAAACCGAAACAGTTTTCAAAACGGGTTTTAAAACTCGTGGAAAGTGTATAATATTAAACGACATTGGTTCGTAAAATCAAATCGTTACAGTAGGCGCAGGATAGGAAGCGAGGAAGCTATGTGCCACACTATTTGGGAGACTATTGTAACCATAGATAAAGAAGATAAAGAGTCAAAACCAACATTTATAGAATAGACTTGTTGGGACTTCTATTAAGAACTTTTTCTTGCAAATTTTACTTTTTAAAACATAAGCCACTTAAATATTATCTCTAGTTTATCAATTTACAAAGTGCCGGCAATTGTAACTAAATTAAGTTAAACTTAAATTGTAAGCATCTTTATGTAAAACTTATTATAAAGTTATTGAATTAAAATCTAGTGTCCTCAAGTTAGTTCTTAGAAAATAAAATAAACAGATGAAACTAAAACTTAAATTTTAATCTTACCAATTCACTTTAATTTGAGAGATGAGTTTCATTGAATTATTCTGTTTTCCCCTCTTTCCTGTTATACTAAATTAATAATCTTATCTTAAGGAAATTTTTTTATACAACGAACTGAAAGGAAAATACAGACTCGCTCAACGAAATCACTCTTCTTGTGATCACTCAATTTCATTAATTAGTAGATATAACTCTGATGTTAAGTAAGAAGTTTTCGAGGTGGTTTTTTTTTTTTTTTTTTTTTTTTTTTTTTTTTTTTTTTTTTTTTTTTTAAGTTTTAAGAAGAAATAATAGAAAACCGTTCCAATTCTTTTAAGCTTAAGAATGTAGAATTTTTTAAGGGGGTGGGGGGCTTGTTGGAATTGATTTCTGCTCTTATAAATCAGGGGCCTTCTTGGAACTCCCCCCCCCTCCAATCTTACCCCAACTAGACCTTTTTTATCTCTCTAGATTTCCTCCCATTAATTTAAATTTACAGTTGTTTTCAACCTCCCTCTTCAGGGTAGATTCCAATACCCTCATTGGACTCGTTTCCAATTTCCAATAGTGCAGGGTTTTTTGGATAACGGCAACCTCCAGTACCCGAATATTTCTTTCTAAGAATGAGACGCAGGTTTTTGGGCTTTTATTTATTTTAAAGCTTTTCCCAAGGTCAAGGATCGAAAAATCTGGAATAAAATTAAAACCTTTATTTAATCTTAGTAAAAACGTCTGCTGAGAAATCAAATGAGATGGAAAAACGAATAGTTATGTCTAGTCCAATAATTTTTTAAGATTTTTTTTTTTTTTTTTTTTTTTTTTTTGGTGAGAAGATATATTTTTCTTTTCTCACAAAATATGTGAGGCATGGAAAATCTCTTAAAATATATATACATGCTTTATACTTTTTTGATAAAGAATAACTACGCATGTTTACTACGGTTTTTTCTTTGATTTGTTAAAAAATGTTAATTCAATCAACTTTATGGATTATTTTTTGGGGCTTTCCAATAATTTTCATGAGATTCGGTTGTTACACATAACATAACTGCAAAGTTTTTCATTTCTTTGTAAGAACTTTTGAAGATCAGGTTTACTACAGACCAACATACAGTCAAGTACATAAATCCAAAAAGATTAATCGTTTTAGCCTATGGACCCTAATAAAAATCTTCCAATGATGGTTTTGATTCTATGCTTTTACAAGCCATTATTGTCAAATTTGTTTGTCTCTCTCGTCTTTTTAGTCTGTCAATTTTTTTTTTATTTTTTAAATGAAATGAAAGTATCAATTTAGCAAAATTTAAAGAACACAGACGGTTCAGATTAATCTGGGGCTATCTGCTGGTTACTTTCGATAAACTATAAAAGTCTCATAAAAATCGGATAAGTACATATGAAGACACAGGTGTAAACAAATGTATGTTTGTGTGGATGTAGAAGAGAAGCAAATGAGTCCAGAAGGTTGAAACTTATATAGGACCAATAATGGGCTAAGGCAAAATATTCTCGTTGGAGAAAATCGAGATTCTACGTAGCCAGCATCGCAAGGGTTTGGATGGAAACGTCAATGAGAGGGGCGACGCGTCATCTCTTTTGAAGGTCATGGCTGAAGCCAGAACGCGGATCAGTCTTGTGCCAGCGTCTGGCCTCACATGACTCACCCAACCTTATGACCTTCTTTACTTGATTTACTTTTCCAACTCTTTCGGTAGGATCTCTTCTCGTTTGTTAATGCTTTTTGACATTTCATGTTTAGGCTATGTTACCTAAAAACTGAGAGAAGTGTAACAGAGAGGTAGAAAGCTATAGGAGGTGTGCAATCCAGTCTCCAGCTGTAGGGACCTCCCCTACCGCGCTTCGCAGAGCCGAAAAAGAGTTCGGAAAAGGGAAGTAGGTACTCGCAGGAGGTAGTCGTATTTGCTCTAGACGTTGCATTAGGCTAGAGACTAGGCGGGCTCGAAGGTAACCGACGACGCGACAGTTCGGGTACTTTCGTGTCTCTTCCACACCTAGCCCTATAGCCCAGCGCTAGTTTTGATCTCCTAGTAGAGCACGTTTCAACTCAAAGCCTTCCTTGTCTCTGTCCCACTGTTTTTCTCTCTGTTTTTTCTCCCTCGTTCTTTATTCTCTCTTGGCTTCTTCATTATAATTGTTAATTCATTATAATTTATAATTAACAATTTACTCATAATAATTGCAAAGTTGCATGAAATGTCTCACTGTCTTGCAGACTCGTATGTAAGCATTTTTTTTTTTTTTTTATTTCTCTGTTTAGGCTATTTTTACTTTGCGTTATTTTGTTATTAATTTTTATGATTTGCTCTTTTATTTTTATAATGTTTTATTCTTGGTAACTTATTCTTGACTTTGTGATTACGCTATTTTATTTTTTGTTTTTGTTAGACTTTTTTGTTTTATGTGTATTCCCTTTATCTTTATTATTGTTTTGTTTTATTTTTATTGAGTTTTAATTCTCCATGTCTGTTATTTCGTATTTATTTTGTCTCGGTTTCTTTTTGACATTTTAATTAGTGTACGATTACTGTTTGTTTAGGCACTGAAGATGGCCTTATAAAGGCCGAAAGCCGCTTCGAAAAATTGTTTACAATAAATATTTTGCGTGGAGAGACTTTTGCTTCTACCTTAATGATGAACTCCACTAACGCTCCTTTTCCTTTCTTCAATAATGGGCTAATCATGACCTACCATCCAAATTTCAGACAACCAGAGATCAAAATCAGACGTGTAGTTTATAAGATACGATGGTTCGCAAAAATAGAGCGACAGACCGATAGACAGACCAACAGTCAGACACGGAACCAAAAATGATCCCTGAGGTCTGAAACGGATTTCTGTCTTGTAATTTTTTTTAAATCGGAGACCTAAAATTTTTTCGCTATTCAGAACGATCACATAGCTTCCGTTATCTTCGTTATGCTCGGAAGCAAACAGAGATCGAGTATGAACAAATTTAAGTTAAAAGCACCTCAAATTTATTCATATTTTAATTGCAGAGTTTCATCCATTATGGAATTTTTCCGCGAAATTAGGACAAGAAAATATTCAGATCTGAAGATATTTGAATTGAATCAGTTGCTGGCAAACTGCATCTATGATTACCATTACGCTGCGCTGTGCTACAGTCTGATGAAGAACTTTTATGATGCTACTCCAACTATTTTTGCTGGCCAGAAAAATAAATTACCATAATTTATTGTTATATTATACATTTAAATTTCTAAAAAAAAAACATCATAAAAAGATCAATGATAGAAATCATTATAAAAAAAATCGGGTACGTGGTACCTCGGAACTTTTCCTCTCTTCAGAGGCCACTAAAGTGGCCTCTCCTGCTGCTTCGTAGCAGGAGGGAGTAGCATCGGTCGTGGTCAGTACTTGGATGGGTGACCATTCTAAACTAACTGATTTATTATCATTCTTTAAAAAAACCTTATTTTGAATACCTATATTTTTAGGGTTTTGTAGATACTTCTCAAAACCCTTATGCCGAGGGTGATGTGTCCGTCCGTCCGTCGCTCTTTGGTTCATAGGGCCCGAACCGTTCAAGCGAAAGTGCTGAAATTTGGAACCCTGGTGCAACTTTTTGACCCAACCAGAGGAAAAATATACAGAAGTCCATAATTAGATTTGCGCATGCGCAATTCAAAAAAATGTGGTAAACTCAAAAATTTACATTTTTTTAAATATTTGAGTGGGGTATCAAATGGAAGCTGCTGAAGAGTAGAACACAAATATATATATGCTTTTTTAAATTTTGCATTCCTTATAGGGGAAAAAAATCAAAATATACCCAAAAAAAATTTCCCCCCCCCCAACCACTATAGATTGGCTGGTGCTAAAATTTCGAAATAATTCATGCTAATGCCTTATTGTTGGGCGATGAAAATTCCGGGAGTTGATCCCAAATTTTTAAAAATTGTCAATTTTGGGCGCGAAATAGTGAAGTGCGCCCAAAATTTTATTTTTTTAAAATTTTGAGTTGGGTATCAAATGAAAGCTGCTGAAGAGTAGGACACAAATATATATTTGCTTTTTTAAATTTTTTATTCTTTAATGTTTTTATAACTCAAAATATACCCAAAAAAACATTCCCCCCCAAACTTTATATAATGGCTGGTCCTAAAATTTTGAAATAGTTCATAGTTATTCCTTATTGTGGGGCAATGAAAATTTCCTGAAAAATGTAATTTATCTTGTCGTTAATACCAATAAAAAACATTGTGACCCCCCGGGGGATCGAACCCGGGACCCTTGGGATTGAAGACAAAATCAAATTACATAACAGGTATGCTAATTCATCTACAAAACCCTAAAAAGTACTTGGACGCAAGTACTTTTTAGTACTTGCGTAACACCAAAACCCTAAAAAGTACTTGGACGCAAGTACTTTTTAGTACTTAAGTAACACCTAAAACGGATAATTCCGTTGAAATCTCGAAAAAAAATTTTTTGGTGAAAACAATACTTTTCCTACTATTAGTAGTGAGGAAAAGTAAAAATCAATAATAATAATATTAATTACCAGTACTAAAATCAAATAATTATATTAATAATTCTAAGAAAAGAAAAGTTGAAATTTAGCAAGCCCTTCTAACAGAATTAACAGTTTATTTCTGAAAACTGAGAGAAAGTTGTCACAATATTCCATTTGAAAAGGCGTTTTTCCATTGTTACATATTTACGTACTTTGTAAAATACGTGTTTACTTTGAAGTGTTGAAAAGCTTAAAGCTCTTTTATGTGACATGTTCTTAGACATTACTTTTTTAACATAATTAAATATTTATGTGATTTTTTTTTTTTTTTTTTTTTTTTTTTTTTTTTTTTTTTTTTNTTTTTTACTCATTGATTATTCTTATGTTTTTATATAACTTGACATTTATTTTAATAAGAAATAGTTGAGAAAACTATTTAGACGATGAAAAAGTTTATTTGATAACTATTATTTTTCTTTTTATCCTTTAACTCTTAAAGTTTTTGTTTCTTTTGATAAGGAGAACTTAATATTTAATTTTCATAGATTTTAAAGTGTTTTAGCTGTTATTAAAATTGAAATATCTCAACTAGTATTGAAAATATATAACAGCTTAACATTTAGTTCATCTTATTTCGAAGTTTTAGAATTGCTAATGTACTTAGATATTTAATATCTTTAAAGATAATAAATCGTACTTCGTTGAAAGAGTTTGTAAGATATGATTTTAATGAATACATGTTATAAGTCTTATGCCCAATTTCATAAGCTGAAACATATTACACATCGTTAAAGAAGTTTGTAACTTTGTAATATATAGGTGGCATAATGTAATCTGCAAATGGAGTAAATATTATATTTAAAGTTTTATTAAACATTATTCTAAAGTCTGTAGAACTACGGATAAAGCTAAAGCGGAATTATTAAATATTTTGTAACTGAAGTTGAATTTAAAGAATTTGAATGAATTATAAAAATAGTCTGCCAATTTGTTTGCATGACCAATTTTAGGCGTCGTATGTTCAATTTTTTAATGATTTTATGCTCTTCCAACCTTATTTTCATTTAATACTACATTACGCGTCGAGTGTGGAAAGTAGCATTTTGCATGCGAGTTTGCACCCGAGCGACAGTGAGGATAGTAAAACCACACGAGCATTGCAAAATGCCGTTTTCGCACGATTTTTGTACCGTACTTTATCTACGATAGGTTAGATTTTAATAATAAATACAGAAAAAAAATAATAAACTTCCTTCTTTGTTAGTTCGTATTTATCTTTTGGTAAAGATGACATTAATTCATTAGTAGTAATTTGTGCCGAATCCATTATTTCCGTATTATTCTCCTCATATTCGTCATAATCACTTAAATCACTCATTGATTTTCACAAATAAACAGTTATTTTTATTAAACAAACATCAAATTACTATTGTTAAATGTAAACAAACTCGCTAATCGTGCGTAAGGTGAAGAATTCTCGCCCTAGGGTGGTAAAGAAGAGGAATTCTTCAGAACTATGAGACACGCATGCGCAATACAAGTATGTAAAGAATCACTTTCTACGCATCTAAACAGAGATACAATGTTTATATTTCGTATTAATCGTAGATAAAATGTATTTAATTCTCCCCCTTCAATGACGTGTGTCAAAATTATTTTTACTACGTTTTTATTAACTTGGTTTCTTGTTTGTTTGTTTGTCCGGTACAAATCTTGCAATCGAATTTTAACTAACATCTCGAGTTGCTAGACATTTGAAACTTTCAGAACAGCTCAGAACACGATGACAATGCATTATTTTAATACTTTTAGTCATTTTCAGCAGATTTTAATTCGTTTTCAGCAAATTTGCTAAATGAAAAGTTAGTTCGGAAAAAATCCGGAAGTTATTTTATTTGTTTTGTCATATCCCATAATATTTCAAATCTTCATTTTGACAGGTTTCAAATTTATGATCTTTATAAATAAGAGATAAACATTAAATGACAGCAAAACAGGAATATAATATAATATATCGATTATATTATTTCATATATATTGATGGCACGGTTTAAGAAAATTTAAAAACGTAGTATATAAAAAGTTCTTTTTATCTTACAATTATTTAATTTTACATGAATTATTAAAATAATAATTGAGCAAAATTTAATGAGCGCAGACATTTAATAGTTACATTTGATAGTTATTTATGCACCTAGGGAGTAAAGTAAGCCATTATTCCCTGAGCGAAAAAGTTGATTCTTGAGGCGAAGCCGAAGGAATCATGTCCCTAAATCCCGAGGCGAAGCCGAGGGAATTAGACTTTTTAATTCCCGAGGCGTAGCCAAGGGAATAACGCTAATTAGCTCCCGAGGCGAAGCCAAGGGAGATAATTATCGCGAAGGGAATAATGGCACTTTACTCACGAGGTACATACAATATTTTATCTCCTGTAGGAAGTAAATACATATTTTCGTTCATTGCACAGTTTTTATTTATTATTTTAATAAATAACAATAATTATTAGCACTTTTAATAGCAGATATAAGAGATTCAGTATTAAAAACAAATAAGAATTGGAATTAAACTCAAATAGAAGGTTACTTAGATGCAGGTTATAAACATAGATAAACATGGTCGTAAAAGCAGTGACGCCAACCTGATTTCAACATCTTCATTACATTAACCATTCATTTTCTACTATTTATAAAATAATTAAGCTGCAATCTTTACTTTTTCGCCCTACTTTTTACTTTTTCTCCCTACTTTTTGATTCAGGGAAGAAAAGACCTGCTTTAGTCCCTCTAAACTAATTCAAAATCATAACTTTTTTACCCTACTAGAGATAAAATTATTTTACAGACATACAACATTTCGGGATACTAAATGCTCCCTGATGTCTGAAATAGATTTTAGCTAGCATTTTTTTACCTTGGCAACATAAATTATAGACGTACTTCAGAGAGATCACTTCGCATCTGTTATATTCGGTAAACTCGGAAGCAAAATATATCGTAAAATACACTACACTTCAGAAACGTTGTAAGGTTAGGATGGTAGCTGTACGTTTTGTCCGATTGATGATTGGTACGATGTACTGTAAAAATAAAATAAAAATAAATAAATTGACTAATCTGATATTTCCTAATTATTTAAAAAATAATTTAGATAAAATACTTTACTTTAGATGAATAAGATACAAAACGAAATCTCAAAACATTCAAAGAATAAGAAAGTTTGTATTTTTTATTGGTTTCCCCATTCAGGTTGAAAACTATCTAAGAACTAGATGCATTGTTTCGAATAAGAATAGAAATCCAGTGCTTATATCCATTTTGGTTTAGCCAAGGATAAAATCTATTTGACAGGCGGATAAATATATTGCATCAAATAGTTTAAATAAGAAATTGGAATTTTGATTTATTCAATGTTTATATTTCTACATAAATTGTTTCGTTATTATTATTATTATTTTTTTTTTTACTTTCTCATATAAACAGAAAAAAGTCCAGTCATGCACACTTAATAACCGAATTTTCAAAGAAATCTGCGATTTATTGGCTTATGACAATATAGAAAAATGTTGGTTTAGAATTTGTATGGGAGAAAAAAAAATGTTTGGGTACACACGGGTACGGGGTACAAAAGTCAAAATAGTATTTTAGTAAGAGTTTAGTAATAGTTGTTATGTACAATTTTATCATATTTTCATTTAAAAGGGGGGTAAATGGAAAAAAACATGTTTTTAAGCTATTTTTGACCCTAAATTGTCAAAATTTAACCCCTAAATGAACTCCAAAAATGCTGGCCAACGAACTCATCCTTTCTTTTGATATTATTGACATTTTAAAATTTGTTTGAAATTTTTAAGTGCATCCTAAGGGGAGATATCGTCTGGAGTGACACATATATACATACATATATACATATATACATATATAGGTACATATAAACATACATAAATAAAAAAAGTGTTAAATTTTAGGAATCAATTCAGGATGGTCTGAAACGGATTTCCATGAAAAAAATGTTCAAAAATTTGCATTACAAAAATTTTGAAGCCATTGCAATAGCTTAATTTTCTTCGAAAATTTGCAAAAAGTGTTTTGATGACTCGAAAATTCAATTTCGAGGGATTTATTTACACGATTTGAGGTCCCTTAAGTCCAAGAAAAGCGGTTTTTAAAAAATGTCTGTCGTCTATTCGGACGCCTGGAGCCTTAACTGCAGGACTGATCTTGACAAAATTTGGCATAAAACTTCAGAAAAATCATACCTCGAGGCGAAATTGAGAAATAAATTTTAGTTCTAAAATGGGGGGCGCTATACCCCAAAAATCTGAAAAACGTGAAAAATAATTATTTCTCGAAAACGGTTCAGACGATTTAAATTACAAAGTTCTAAGATTATTTAAATGCGAATCCTGCGATATAAGCCGTTTTCCCAGAAAAAATCTAGTTCCTGAGAAAATAGCTTAAAACGCGGAGGGGGAGAGCCCGGGTTCGATTCCCCGCCCTGAATATGAAATTTTTATGATAAATTTTGATGAAATGTTCATCTAATGTAAATCTCATACAACAACTAATAAATTTAAAACAATGGACTTAGTAGTTTTTTGAACTCGTTATGAGGAAGTTTGTCTGAGTTATCTTTTTTGTTAGATTTTTTTTTATCGGAAATCTATATTATTTGCTCCATCATTGTATATTTATCCTGTTTGTTCTTTAAAAAGGTGGACTGGACAAGGCTTCAGCCAATTTTTAAAAACCAATTACAATATTGGGATTCAACATTCTCTCAGATGTGTCTGCTCCTTTGATCTAATTATAAAAAAACTAATTTTCCTGCTGCAGCAAATTTATTCCTACATATTTTAAATTTAAAAATCCCCTCTTAGCAGACATCAACATTATTTTTGCTCCTTCTTCTATGTTCCGATCAACATATTTTTAGGTTTTTACTAGTTGGAGGATACAACCACACTGTACTCATCTACTCGATGTGATCTTCAGTGGGAAGCATGCCTCACCCCTCTTGGATTCTAACTTACTTGATTTGTTGGTTTTTAAACCTAGTGGTGAATGAAAAGAATTTTTGTAATGCGCGAATTTTCCCCTGCATGTCTTCCCGTCACTGTAGTCTGCTCAAACGGGAATCCACCACCTAGGTTTTTATTATTTTTAGGTTTAGTCAAAGTAACAATTTTTGTATGGCGAAATTTGTTTTGTATGCTCACCTCCTAGGGGCGGGGACTTTTAGTATGTTTACCCCCTAACTACTCCTAACAAATTCCTGTCAAAAAATGTGGCTAATTTCATGCACTCTACACCCCTCTTTTGATCCTTTTTTGACTGGACTAAATAGTAATTTTATTAAATTATTTCTATTTTTACTTTTAAATCCTATAGATGAAAATTATAATCAAAATCAGATTTTGATGGATTACGTGATGGACACGTTAAAATGGGAGCCATCTTGGCTGTGTGGACAAATTACTTGCTCGGGCATCAATGTAACAATGGCGGGACGGGGTTGTGGTTACAATCCTGCGCTGTGATGCTTTCATTTATATAATCACTAATGATCACACCACACTAGCGGTTTTTAAAAAATGTCTGTCGTCTATTCGGACGCCTGGAGCCTTAACTGCAGGACTGATCTTGACAAAATTTGGCATAAAACTTCAGAAAAATCATACCTCGAGGCGAAATTGAGAAATAAATTTTAGTTCTAAAATGGGGGGCGCTATACCCCAAAAATCTGAAAAACGTGAAAAATAATTATTTCTCGAAAACGGTTCAGACGATTTAAATTACAAAGTTCTAAGATTATTTAAATGCGAATCCTGCGATATAAGCCGTTTTCCCAGAAAAAATCTAGTTCCTGAGAAAATAGCTTAAAACGCGGAGGGGGAGAGCCCGGGTTCGATTCCCCGCCCTGAATATGAAATTTTTATGATAAATTTTGATGAAATGTTCATCTAATGTAAATCTCATACAACAACTAATAAATTTAAAACAATGGACTTTTTTGAACTCGTTATGAGGAAGTTTGTCTGAGTTATCTTTTTTGTTAGATTTTTTTTTATCGGAAATCTATATTATTTGCTCCATCATTGTATATTTATCCTGTTTGTTCTTTAAAAAGGTGGACTGGACAAGGCTTCAGCCAATTTTTAAAAACCAATTACAATATTGGGATTCAACATTCTCTCAGATGTGTCTGCTCCTTTGATCTAATTATAAAAAAACTAATTTTCCTGCTGCAGCAAATTTATTCCTACATATTTTAAATTTAAAAATCCCCTCTTAGCAGACATCAACATTATTTTTGCTCCTTCTTCTATGTTCCGATCAACATATTTTTAGGTTTTTACTAGTTGGAGGATACAACCACACTGTACTCATCTACTAAATGTGATCTTCAGTGGGAAGCATGCCTCACCCCTCTTGGATTCTAACTTACTTGATTTGTTGGTTTTTAAACCTAGTGGTGAATGAAAAGAATTTTTGTAATGCGCGAATTTTCCCCTGCATGTCTTCCCGTCACTGTAGTCTGCTCAAACTGGAATTTACCACACCTAGGTTTTTATTATTTTTAGGTTTAGTCAAAGTAACAATTTTTGTATGGCGAAATTTGTTTGTATGCTCACCTCCTAGGGGCGGGGACTTTTAGTATGTTTACCCCCTAACTACTCCTAACAAATTCCTGAAGTCAAAAAATGTGGCTAATTTCATGCACTCTACACCCCTCTTTTGATCCTTTTTTGACTGGACTAAATAGTAATTTTATTAAATTATTTCTATTTTTACTTTTAAATCCTATAGATGAAAATTATAATCAAAATCAGATTTTGATGGATTACGTGATGGACACGTTAAAATGGGAGCCATCTTGGCTGTGTGGACAAATTACTTGCTCGGGCATCAATGTAACAATGGCGGGACGGGGTTGTGGTTACAATCCTGCGCTGTGATGCTTTCATTTATATAATCACTAATGATCACACCACACTTGCATCCGTGGCACATTGTACACAGGTATGATGTGTGAAGTGGCTAGAATGCTCTACCACGGGGCTAGTAAAATAGGCCATAGGCCCTTTCCGCTTGTGCAGTATATTATATATTTTATTTATTACCATCCCAGTTAATTCCGAGCTCTCTGAAAATAATAGAAGTGGTTTTGATCATTCTGAAAAATGATATTTTTTATCTCTAAATTCAAATTCTCACTACAGAAATAAATTTCGATGACAAGACAATTTAAAACGATGACGAAACAAATTTACATGACAAAACAGTTTTGGTTTTGTTTCTATTTTTCGGTGTATTTGTTTGGTCACTTTGTGTTACAAACATGTATATTTTTAAAAGTACTGAAATTTTGGTTGTTTGTCGAAATTGTTTAATTAAAAAGTTATATTATTAATTAAATTCTCTTCTGTTCTTTTTGATCTATTGTTAGCTTGACAATCTTTTTAACATGTGTAATTACTATATTTTACATTTATTTCAATTCCTCGCATATATATAAAAATACCTTGCTCGGATACGTATTTATGTTGATGTTATTTCAAAATTTTATTATTCCACTGTTTCGTTGCACTAACTTATTGTGCATTATAGAGCAAAAATGACCTGAGGATTGCCAAAGCACAACCACAAACCGCAGTGGCTAATATTTTTGAAAGAAAGATTTCGACATATTTAGTTTATATTAATTAGTTAGAAAACACACACGATAAAGTGTAATTTAGTTTTTTCAGTAGACCAGGCACAGTAGGATTTAATAATGTGATCATAATATCCCTTTAATTCTTCCTTTTTAATGTAAGATAAATGTTTCGCTTAATCTCGTTATAAAACATTGCTATTTGCTTTAGCAAAAGTTATTTATAATATTAAAAAAGTGATATTTTTTTGTTTCCATAGTTCTCGGTCCCTTTTCATAAACCTCTCTTTACGCCACATAATTTTAAACAGGATTACGTAGTTATTTTAACCTATTGAAAGAAACAGGGAAGGAAGTTTTTAGTATCTATTACAATTATATTTTGATTCTCTTTTTACCGTATAGAAGAAGGGGGGCTGAAAAAAGGAAATAATAGAATGAATGATGAGGTTCTGATCGCTTTGTTGAAAGCATTTTGCTGCCTCCCCCGCGAAAAAACACTTTACAGGAAACCCCGCTCGTCTCACTTGTCCCGGGATCGATATCCATCGGGAAACATCGGAGAGAGACTAAAAAAAAAAAATATCTCTCCACTCTTCATCCTAATGGTCCGCACAACCGTGGGGTTTGAATCCGTCGGGTAAATTTAACAACGGAAAACCACCCTTAGAATGAAGTAAAGATAGTTTTTGCCCTGTGAATTCAGCTCGGGTGGAAATCAATGTTTTATAATAGCGGGTTTGAAAAGCTTATTATTGGAAAAGCGGGGGATAAGAGAAAAACTAATCGACTATTTTTCATTATAAAAATAAGAAAATAATAAAGTATAACAGGTTAGAACTTTTCTTTTAACTCAAGTTTATAAAAGAATCTCTTATTAATAAATAAAATAGTTGAAAAAATGATAACGTTTGCATACATTTTTTAGATTTAGAGATTTCATTGATAATTGATTGATTTCTAAAGCGCTATATTATATTTGGTTGTTTAATATAAACTTAGGTTAAATGTTTCTATTGGACATTCAGTACCTGTTAAAGTTCAAACTTGTACTTACTTGTACATGAGAAAATACAAAAGACCGTCTAATTAATTATTCTGTGCTCTTTCATAAAATATTTAATTTCTCTGGTAATTAATAGTTGAAATGTTTTTTTTTTAATGTTTGAAATTACATTTTTTATTCGTTAATTTTGTTAAAGGATTTAAAAAAGTAGTTTGCCTCTTTACTTATTTATTAAATTTTACAATATTCTCTTGTCGACTTTATACTGTCGACTGTTATAAAAGTACATATTATTAAAGAAGAGAGAGGAATAATATTTATAAGAAAATTCAGCCTGCCCCTGAATTCGAACCACGGATACATAGATTTATGCTATGTAATAGCATATTATTATTATTATTATTAGATTATTATTAGATATTCTTAATTCCGGTGATAAGGGCATAACAAAACAGTGGCAACTGACACGATTCTAGTAACTATAATTATTAGTTAAATTATTTCTTCAATGTTCCCAAAGCGTCAGTGTTTACCCATAAGAATATCGGTCTCGTCCTATCTTTTCTATTTATTTAATTGAGTTAAGAATATTGCTTTGATTTTACTGATCTTATATTACTTTGGTATGTAAGTTTCATCGCACACCTATTCCCCCAATTTTGAACCATCTCGCGTTTCAATCTTCCCCAAATGTTGCACATGGAAACAATTAAGGCGAAGAATACAGAAAACAAAAAAAAGTAACAATTGAGGTGAAGAATGCAGGAACCAAAAAAAGAAACAATTGAGAAGAGAACAACAAAAATAAAGTTGAAAATAAGACCAGTTTTTAATTTTTTTTTTTTTCTTTTTCTTATTATTTTCAGAGTTTTCCAAACATTTTATTTGCGTTTTTCTATTCCAATAATCAATTATGACCATCCAAAAACCGCAAATTGCCCCTACACGATCCGTCTTATCTTCTGTTTTCATATCAGTTTTATGACTTCAAGTAATAAGTCAATATATAGACAATATAATAAGACAATATAAGATAGGACAGGGAAGAGAATGACGATTACGTTGCTTGCCGTCAGAATTGCCGGGTCTTTTACCGAACAAAAGAGCATAATTTCGGACAATTCCTTTTGTTACTTCCAGATCATATTTTATTAATATAAGGCAACAATTACACATTTGAAATTTTGCTTCCGAGCTTACCGAAGGTAACGGAAGCCGTGTAACCGTTCTGAAGAACGGTAATATTTTATGTCTCTGATATAAAAAAAATTCTAAGACAGAAATTCGTCTCAGACATCATCCCTTTTATAGTTTGTTATAAAATTAGCAACTTGGTCCAATATTTACAAAATTTCTCAGCAGTAATCTATATCTTTGTTATTATTCATAACTTTTCATATATTTAAATGTAAAATGTTTTATATTTTGAATGTGACTATCTATTTTAAACCATCTGATCCTATAATATCCCTCCGATGATTTGTAATAAAGAGCTATTTTTCATATCATAAGAACATTTAAGAAGAGTTAGTTTTTTCCCTTTCTCATGGTGGGTGGGGTTTATGTTGAAAGATTGTTTTCATCCTTAAGCAGGATTCCATTAATTTTCTTGTGGGTAAAAGCTCTACCCTTTCTTTCTAACTTTCATCATAGAATTTTTTCTTTATTTTACTTTCTTTTTTATATGTTTAGAAATTATCTTTGTAAATTTACTTCTTTTTTTTGTTTTCCCTCTTAAATCTTTTATCATAAGCAAACTAGATGTAATCATGCAGTTTTGGACTGGTCGAAAGTTATCGTGTTTGATATATGTTTAATATGTCATTGTATGCAATACCATTGTTATAAGTTTCCAAAAAAAAGTTGTCTACCCAGACATAAAACGCTATTCGGCTTAGGGATTTTCAATTTGATGACCAAGCATTTTGGTTCTTTTCAATAATCACAATGAGAAGCTCGGAAGCAAAAACGAAAAATCATGGCTAAGAATAATAATATAAAAATGGAAATGCATATTGAAGAAACAAAAAGTTTGAAGGAAGACCGAACTATATTTTTTATTTTGTCCCACAATCTAATTTTATCCTCATATTATATAATAAAGTTTATTCTTTTTAATTAATATAAATAAACTGCCCTAAACGAAATAGTTTATTATATAATAAATTTTAATTCTTACGACAAAAAACAAATATGAAACGATAATAAAAATGTCAATTCAGTAATAAAAGAGACGACCTACGTGACTTTAGGTTGAAGAATGTGAGGCAAAGTGGTTTTTGTCTCATAGGCTGTTTATATCCTATTTTAGTGATATAAGGAGAGGTATTCTGTTTAGCGTCTCACATTTAAAATTGTATGAGGAATCAGACATCAGAGTGCACTAAACTCCTCAGTAGTGTTAGCTGTGAATTTCCTAGCTCGGAGCTTCGTGCTCCAGGGGTGAACTGGAGTAGATTGTGAAAAGGAAACGTGTTTAGTGAGGAATGAAGCCACTTGCCTCACAGATCTGCCAACCGCAAAACCTCCATGGTTCGCCCTCTCAACTCCCACTATAACAGTAAGGCTAAAATTATATATGGGTGTGAATAGAGCAATACAACATAAATCTTTATTCCCTTCCCTATTGAACTTTATTCTGACAAATGGATGTATGTGTGGATATATATA
>KZ651102.1:635593-660219 GCA_001010745.2 Gerris buenoi | reverse complement strand
CTGTCAATTCTCAACCGATTTTGTTGATTCAAAGCTCATTTTTCTTCAAAAACAATCTAATTTTAGAAAAAAATATAAAAAATATAGGTTACCATTTAAAATTACAAAGTTAAGAGAGATACCGCCGAAACTATGAGATAAAAAAAATTTTGGGAATCAAATTATAAAACTACGTGGAAATCCAAGGGAAGTTACCATTTACATTTTTTCTCTATCTTCAAAAATAAAAGAGATAACTGGGTGAGCCAGTTTATCGTGGCCACCCTGTACAAATGTATATACATATATACAATATACATACATACATCAAAAATTGTTAAATTTTAGGTATCGATTCAGAATGGTCGAAACGGATTTCCATGAAAAAAATTTTCAAAAATTTTGAAGCCATTGCAATAGCTAAATTTTCTTCGAAAATTCGCTAAAAGAAAGAAGAACTTTTATTTTTTATTTTGAATTTGCCAGTTTTTGTATTTATTTCTATATTTTTTGAAGCAGGAAAGTTGAGCTGAAAAGAAGTTAATCCATATCTAAATTTTGTGGTTTATTTATTATCACTTTTTATGTTACCTAATTTGATGTATTGTTTATTTTTTTCACTTAAGCCGCAAATTTTAATTTTAGTTTCATGCTATTGCTCTATTGTATTATGTATACTTCCAAAAAAAGGCAACTCATTTGTGTACAACTTTTACAAGGTTATAAAGAGATTGTTGAGCGTGAGCATGGGTATCTGTGTAAGGTTGTTGATTCTGGTAAATCGTGGGCATGCTCAACAACTACATGTCGAAAATTCTATGACACGTGCACAGTTACCAAACCTCAGGCAATTTAAGCTAGGACGCTAGGAGAAAAGACTGTACTGTATTGTGACATTATTTGACAGCACTTGTTTATTATTTTATCGCCCTCCACTTGTAAACATTCCTATCCTGAGCGGCCGGTAATGTTCCATATTACAGCCCTGGGGTCGGTAATAATGCATGGTTTATCCATTACAGGGCCGCTACTAGTTCGAGAAGTGGCCTACTAGTACCTACTAGTGGAGAAGTGGTAGTTGGAGAAGTGGTTAACTAGTAGTTCTCAGCGTCAGCTGTTCAATTTGTAAACAATCAATATTTTTATAACTGCGGTTTGTTTTGGTAACGATTTAACCTTAATAAGCATTTATTGTTTTTGAAGATTACTGCAAAATAGTTCTTTTTAGTTAGTTTACATGTGGTGGGCGATAAAATAGTTTACGCACCACAAGAAGTAAGTGCTATGATAGGCCTCGGGCGTAAAACACACTCGTGCTTTCAAACTTCGCCCTCGGCCTGTAATAACGCCCTTACTGCTCTAGGTACGTAAATAGCTATTATTTGTCAGTCTAGTGCTTGTAATTCTATAATTTGAGAAATGTTTTATTATCAAGGTTTAATTTCCTAGGCAAAGGACGGCATACACAAGAGAAACTCGTCAGTTAATGTTAAGAAACGTCTAGACTATTAACATCGTTTGAAATACGTTGATACTTAAGTAAAGTTATTTATTTTATATAAATTCATTATTTTATTAAGTATGCACAACAAAATTTTACTTATTCTCTTTAAGCCTCGTCCAGACTACCTAACCGAACAGAGGAAACGAGCCGAACATAGGTCTCTGCTGATGCGCATGCTCAGACTGAGATGCGCAGGCGCATTTTAAACTGAGCATGCGCAGAGACTAATGCTCGGTTCGTTTCCTCTCTTCGGTTCGGCAGTCTGGACGAGGCTTTAAGATCTTTGGTGGTATGGGGTATCAAAGAACTTCCATTACTGAACTCTGTTATGTATGTGCCCAGGTTTTCACTCTCTTCTCAATCCTTTCTTTTCGATAGTCATCTCCAGATGGCCTGAGTTCGATGGATTCCACCCCAAAGCTCATCGGGCAGTATTGCTTTCGACGCAACGCAGCTTGTGCCTGATTAAATTTACTTGCTATGCGCTTTTCGATATTAATATTTGCCATTGTGATCCTGCTTCAGAACTAGGGGCCACTAAACCCTCTCGCTATTTCTCAGACATACCATTACGTTGATTCTGCCTTGTTCTTGGTATTGATCTTGAGTCTGAATTGTTAAAAATAGAAAATTTGAAAAAAAAAAAAAAAAAAAAAAAAAAAAAACCCTTCAGCGTATTGTCAAACCTTTTCAATTGACTTGAAAAATCTCGGCCTCTTGTGACTTTTATTGACGCCTTTGTGTATTATCAAACAGTTGTACAAATTAAATGTTCCCTCTCCCTTTTTTCCTTTGACAACGGAAGGGTGAATATTACTTGGGAATAGAATTAAATCTCTTTTTAATAATTTTCAACAAGATATTTCCAAAGAATAATAAAAATTGTAACGCTGTTAGAGTATTCCGCTCCAACTTCTTAACTAGCTGAAGGAATGAACTGGGTTTCAGTCTTCAATTAATGAAGGTTGGCACAATTTCAAATTGAAACAGGGTTTAGGATAGTCCATACAACTTACAACCTCCACATTCTCTATAATTTTATCTATTCTTCCTTTATTTCTTAATTCTATTTTTCTTATTTTCACTGACATTTTTTTCCTTCAACTTTGTCATCTTTATGGTTCTCTTTCCTCACCATTTATTCTCTTCTTCGCTTTTAAACTATATAAAGAATTTAAACGAAACAATTGGAACTACCTTTAAGCCTCTAATTAAAATATAATTTAATGTTAACAAACCACAAAATAAATGTCGGTGTAACTGAGCTGTCTTTATAATTTTTATAAAACGTAATAGTTTTAATTTTTCTTTAACATTTAACAAAAAAAGAGCAATTAAAGAAGGTAAATTAGTGCATTAGGGAAAAATAACTGCTATTTTAATAAAAATTGTATAAGGAATAAAATACTCTGCCAATTAATGTGGCACATAGCTTCCTCGCAAAGAAAAGACCAAATTAAGAAAAATACCTCGATAAAAATAATCAAAAAGTTGGAACGGCGTGGCACTGTTCCAGTAAATATTTAATAAAGTTGGAGAAATTTAAACATTTGTTGGAGAAACAAAGCCTCCAACAAGCACCAAAGTTAGCGCACCTATAATTTATTTAATAAACAAATATAAAACTGCAACCAAATCGTAGAAACCGCTGTATAAACAGGTTTTTTTTATTCTACCCCCCTCAAAACTAAAAATAACACAAAATAGAGTGTAACAAAAATTAATCTACTATGCAAGAGCTTTTCAACGATATACATCATATTATAAGAGATTTACTTTACCATTTGTACCCCTGTTCTCTAAGGTACCAAAACTATATTTTTAAAAAACAAACAATACAAAAGGGCATTCATTTAACTAATAAATAAATATAAATAAAAAACCTAATATCAAAAAAGTACAAACCCTTTATCCTACAAAAAATTATAAATCGGTACAAAAGTACATGTACAACATTTTTAAAAAATCAACCAATAAAATAGCTTTAATGTACCTATCAAGGCCTTTAAAATGATATGCGCAATATTAAAAACCTAAAAAAGTGGTCACGTGACACGGCGCACGGGAAAAAGTTTACTCTCATGTTCTCAGCAAGTAGGATGAACTAATGAAAGAAAATATACTCAATTTAAAGAACATTCGTGTGAGATTCAATCGCAATCAGAAATAAAATCGGCCAACTATTATAGAATCCATGGCCATTCAAAGACAAAAATGGAAAAAAATAATACCAAAACTAACAAAATTATTACCATCTTAGGAACAACCGACGATGATTCGACAAAAACTCATAAAAACTCATTTTGGACTAAAGTTGTAGATCTTTTAATAATAGTTACCACTTGTGCTATCAATTTTCTAATACGACTTACCGTTTAGCTGCAATAAGCCCCCAAACTGGTAAAAAATCTAGTCGGCCATTTTTATTTTTTTAAGGGTGGAAGGAGGGGGAAAAGCGAACTTTGTATAATTATTTTGGTTCACCATATGGACATTCCGCGTCGAATAGTGCAAACCGCAAGTCTCTAGCTCTTCTGGAAGTGGGTAAACATTAATGTCAGTCAGTGAGTCAGTGAGCCATGCGGTTTTGTAGTATAAGACATATTAATTTAGTACGATTTGAACTGCGCCGAATGTTGAAATTAGACTAGAATTAGATGATTACTTTTAAAGATATGGCTGTAAATAAATGTATGTTTGTGAGCGAGTGGAAGATAAACAAATAGGAGCAGAAGGTTGAAACTTATATGGGACCAACAATGAGCTAGTTAAGACTAAGATATGGCGGTTCTCAAAAATTGAATGGCAGACCGACAGACATAGTTCCGTGTTTGTGTACCGAAACGGAATTCTGTCTTGGAATTTTTGAAATCGGAGACCTAAAATTTTTTCGTTCTTCAGAACGATCACATAGCTTCCATTACCTTCGGTAAGCTCGGAAGCAAAATTAATGTTGAGTTGTAAAATGTCATTCCTCGAAGGTTTTACTAATATGTGAAAACCGATTTTCAACATTAAGCCATCATCAAAATAGACAGATTAAGTTGCGTCCGGATTAAGTGTCGAAGTGTAGCAAGACCTAAGTACAGATACAACTTGACAAAATCTATCTATTATTTTCACGGCCTGATGTAGTCAATCAGTAAATTAAACGATATTTACTTAGTCCAAACTCCAAACTGTTAGCAATCAAAAACTATCTTTTATCATACTATACTTGTACTATAAAAATTACTTTGTGCCATCTATAATTCTTCTATTTAATTTTCTTTCATCGTGCTTCTTACTTGATTCTTTTAATACTTTACCCACTGTTACTAAATCCTTTTCTTTTTCAATTACATTTTTTTCCTCTCTTTCCACCGTTTCCTTATCCTTTTTTGCTAATAAT
Organism: Gerris buenoi; assembly: GCA_001010745.2. Taxonomy (NCBI): domain Eukaryota; kingdom Metazoa; phylum Arthropoda; class Insecta; order Hemiptera; family Gerridae; genus Gerris; species Gerris buenoi. Next base: position 655,345 of record KZ651102.1, on the reverse strand, counting down.
TATCACCGTTACTCGGTATTCTTTTTTCAATATTTTATACTATTTTTTTGTTGTTATTTTTACTCTCATTTTCTGTGAAATTAATTATTCCCTTACTTTTGGTTTGATGTGTCGTATAATTTTTAAACGATAAAATTACATGGATTATTCACTTACGCGATCCTTTTGTTTTTGGTTTGATGTATCGTACAATTTTTAAACGATAAAATTATAACTTAAAATAAATGAAGATTTCGTGAATGCCGTCTAATGATATTAATCGTTTACTTTTTAGTTGTTGTTTGCTTGTCGCTATGTTATATTTTTTCCTTCTTTATTTCTTTTAAAATGTTCTTTTCTGTATACAGTTCAGTTCCCCCTCTCGTTCGCTTATTGTCCTTCTCGTATCCTAGATCCGGTTTAAACTCTCTTATATTTATCAGAAAAGGCAATATTATTTAATAGCAGTGCACGTAGAACTCATTCATTACTTTGTGAAGTAATAAAAGTTCATTTCAAAGTCTTTAATTATTCTTTTGTTGGCTATGGAAACAAACAACGCCCTGGTATAAGTCACTTTCACTTAAGCATTGATTTACATTACTTTATAGAAACAAGGATGTGGTGTATACACAGTTTGTTGCAATTATTTTTCATTTGACATTAAACTATAAAAATAAAGAATAAAAATATAATATTTACTTATACGGAATGCTTCATAAATCTAAAAAAGTATGAACCTTCACTAACCAGTTAAGGTAGTTACGGCAGGATACTAGACGCATGTAACAGTTTAGTATAGATAAACTTTTTTTTAAAATAAATAAACTTTTTATGTATTTGTATGGGTAACTTCTTTTGTGGCGTGGCCAAGCCGTAGAAGAAGCTAGCAAATGAATTTGAAAATTAACATTGAAAAGTATGAGTACTTCATTGTCAAATGCCATTTTAACTATCAAAAAATATCAACACGATTCTTATTACTGTATTTACGGCCGGAATGGATAATGCTTATTATTCCTTACTATTATGAAGTTAAATGACTAAGTATTGCTTACTTCATCCGGCCCGCTATAGAATATCCTATACAGATCCGGCCTTTCAACCAAAAAGGTTGGACACTCCTGCTATAGCGTTTCTTTTATCCATGTTGTAATAAATAAGCTGCAATCAAGAACCAAGAAGTAGAAGTTTTTGGAACGAAGTTCCTTATGGCACGTTCTAGAGCCCGGGAGTGAATTTGAAAAAACGACCAAAATCACCGTCACGAAATCTATTCATGACGAACACTTGAGTAAAAGATGACCGAGTTACTTATAATTTGCTACACATGTTCATTTTACCAATCTCCAGGCTGAGTTCGTTGGACAACGCTATCCGCCCAAGCGTTCACGCGAATCGCTCGCGAAAGCGTAAGTTTAAAAAAATTTAGGACAGAAAAAATGTTATCGATAATATTAAGGAATCTGTTCTTGACTTGTTTTGTTTATTTTTGTTTTATGTCAAAATATCACTTCCTTTTGTAAATATAGACAATATTATCACGGTTTTTGTTAGGTAAATTTATCTGTGGTGACGCTTAATTCAATATATTAGGTATATTATTATAATAATGCGTACTTAATCCAAGAAAAAATTCTAAGTTCATCTATTTAATGAGACAAACAACTGTTTTAAATAATTTGTTTTTAGTAAAATGAACAGCGACATTGTTATGAAGGGATAAAGATCGTAAATTAGTTAAAGTGGACCTAAAAACGTATTAAACGTGGACGTTTAAAATAAAGAAAACAACGGCTAGGTACAACCAGTTAACTACTTTTAATTTTGTCTCTTTTTTAACTCCGCCATGTACAAGTAGTTAGTAACGTATAAGTACTTTGCAGTGTGATTTTATAAATTATATTTAATGTAAAGGAAAATGTGAGGAACTTCGTTCCTACCGAGTGTCCCGCGACACCACACGTATTTTTTCTATTATAATCTAGGAAGAGGTTATATATAACTACTATCCGTTTGTAACGATTGCAATCAGAATGAGAAAGAAGAATTGCCACCACATCCCGGTAAACTAATGCCAAAACCTATGTGCCTAACTAGTTGCCATCTTCGACTATGGATACCTCGAGACTTGCACCTTGTCGTGCAGCTCTGGTTTTTCGAAATCTCCATGTGACCACCTGCTTCTAATTTTTAATTCAAGATTGATACATTTTATCCAACTCAGAACTCAGAAGCAATAGATTTCAAAGCTATATGATAAATAGTGGACAGGATCAGGTAATTACTCGATTAGTCTAGTACTAGGCCTGTAGGCTTTTAGATTATTAAAAGTTGAAACTTAGTTTTTAAGTCTTCTAACTAATTGAATTATTAGAATACTTATCAAAACTTTTTTCATTACACTTCAAAGTACTTTTTTTTAATAAATATTAAATGTCTAATGTAGTGGCCAGGAGTCTGAAAAGCGCTGTCTTGTTTTAATTACCACAAATCCTAAGTTTCAACTTGTTGCAAATATATATTTATACTTTAAATTTTCATAATAATTAATGTAAAATTTAATTTTATAACATTCGAGATCAATTTTAGAGCAAATTTGATATTTTTCAGTTTATTCTTAAAATAAAAATAAAAATGTTGTGTATTAACCAATGTTTACCACTTAAAATATTAAAATTATTCCAAAAATGTTAAAAGGAAAAACTACTTAGATCTAAAATAATTCTAGTTTTTCCCCAGATCTTGGTTCAGCATCCAAGATATTCTGCTTAATTTTATTCCGCTTCCGTATAAGAGTTAACGAGGCCGCTAATTATGTGAACTCTACTAAAATGAAGTTTTGTAATGAGATTGAGATACTTTATTAACCAGATGGTTGATACTATTGTTTGTACATAATAAAGCTTCTGAGAGGAGATGGTTGTATTATGTGGAATGGTGTGCTGAATATGACTTTTTTCATGAAGTATCAGTAAAGTTCTAGACTATTACTGATGATTTTGGCACAGCAGTGGAATTTACTTTGTCTGACGATAGCCACTATTACTTGTAACTGCTGATGTATTCTTATTTGGCAGTAGTTTAAAATGAAAAACGAGAATAAATTAATAATTATTTTAAAATATGTGGATGTGGATTTGATCATTCGTTTTTTTTTACACGCTTTTATTTAAATTGTTTTTTGTGTTTTTGTCTCCAAATCTTTTAAGCTAAATTTGTCCCAGATTCTGACAACCTAGAAATCTGAAACTTGTACGGGTTATATATTTCCGTAAACTATACTTTGGGCAGATAAATTTTGTTTTGAATTTACTTGTATAATCAAACGTCATAAATCACTAAGTCCCTAGTTGTGTACACTAAAAGTTAGAATTAATTATTTTCATCAACATTGGAAAAAATCTAAGTTTTGATTATTCATTTATTAATTATAATAAATTAATAGTTTAAACCTTAATCAAAATGCAGCTGTAAATTATTTAACACATTTCTAATTATTTTGTTTGAGGTAAAATTGTATAGTTTGAAACTAGTTAAATTCAATATAGATGGTGAGTCGGTAGTAGATAAATTTCACTGTGAGGCGGGACTTGTTCTTTAATTTATTGCTGTTTATTTTTGGGTTCTGAAAAAGTTAGTTTGCCTGGGTGCTTTTAGTTTTATTCTGGGGTTTTCAGTTTCTAGTTGGGAGTTGGTGTGGTAGTCTTAGTTGACTCAAGTTGTTTTAGAGTGAATTACTGTTGTCCTTTGTTGCATTAATTATACTTGTTTTTTTTGTGAAATAATAAGTTAATAACAAAATTATGATAAAGTAAATAACAATTTGATAGAGATAATAAATAAATTATAATTATTAATAAAAATACCAAGTTTAAAGGTTTCTTAGCAATGGTGTACTTTTAAATTTATTCATCAAAAAGTATCTCTGAAAATATCTTTTAAAGACTTGGAAAACTCAAATTTTTTACACTTAAGATATTTTTACTGCTTGTGAATCACATTGTAGAATGGGTTATTTAAGCAACTCTAAGTTTTTATTGTCATTTTCAATCCATACTGATATTTGAAACAAATTACTTTGATTTATGTATATCACTTTATTCTCGGTTTTGAGTCCATATGGTTGCATTTGTATGAGTAAGCATGTACATATTCACTTGCATATGCACCAGAATTATAGTTCCTACATTAAATAAATAAATAAATGCATATAATAATATTAAAATAATAACGATAATATGATAATAATAACAATAATGAGTATCAATTCTTGAGTTAACGTACTTGTATACTTGTTAAATTAATTATTATGTACTAATTATATATTATATGATCCAGATAGTTCTATATAAAGGGCAACTCCGTTTCCTTCATTAGGATCCACGGCCAAAAGCCGATTTTTCTACAAATGCAAAATAGAAAAATTATCGTATTATAAAAGTGTACTGTATTGTTGGCAATAAATGGAAATAAAAAAAATCCTCGGTTTTATGCAAGCTTTAATTTTTGATGGACTTATATGGTTTTCCCGTCTAAAGAATGGAAGTCATAGACCGCTGAGACTTTTACAAAAAAATTTATAAGATCCTTCTGGTACCCTTCCTTCCTCAATATTAGTCCAAACAAAATAATAAATAAATAAAATAAATAATTAAAAAATAAATAAAAAGAACATTATAATAAAGAATAATAACATTAATTAATAAAACTTTTTTAATTTTGGGAAAACTAAATGAAATCTTCTCGACTTTGACCTCAAAAGGCGGTAGCATGGTTTTTAACGAAACATTGTTATTTTTCTCAACCTTGATATACCGTGTCACACAGTTTTAATACTTGTCAACTAATGTTACAAAATCGCACTTCTTGTTTTATATTACTGTTGAGATCTGAAGTTCGATAGAATTGTCCTTGGATTTCCAGAAAGGCCATAATTGGAAGAATGGCTTCAAGAAGTGGAATGACTCAAACCCTCCTATCTTTAATGCTTTCTAATGTAACTTTAAAATTTTATAAGAGTACAAGAAGCCAACTTTAAGAAAAGGTGTAAAGCCGGTTCCGATAATTTTAAATGGTTTTCTTAACCTGGCATTTAACATCCCAAACCTAAATAAAAGACGAGTTTTATTGCATAGGTACGTGTTGTATAAATTCTTGACAAAACAACAAACTTAGTATCGAATTAACAATTAATAATTATATCATTAATTGTTAATAATTAACAATTAATGGAGGTCTCCAGTAAAGCTTGAATGATGCAAAACCTGCCCTAAATAAAAAAAAAAAAAAATTAAATAAAAAAATAAAAATAAAAAAAATAAAAAAAAACTACAGCCAAAATTAAATTAGGAGAATACAGCTAATTTGCTAATTGAATAAAAAGAATACATGAATTTGGAGTTAAGGATATGAGAATATCGCCGGGATAGAATTGTGATGTACACTGCCTGGTATTCTTCGCCAACTTTACTAATGATTACGGTTTAATTTTTCATACAGCTTCACCTGAATAAAACTTTTATGGAAACAGTATACCATAGCCTACTCTCAGTTCTAGTTACTCAGTTCCTCAATTTTGAAGATTAGCCGTTAAACGTAAGAAAAAAGAAATAAATAAAACTAAAATTACAACCGTCAAGAAAAGGTTTTGAATGAATGTCGTTTCAACAAAAGCCAACTTCATCTTAAAACTGTAAATTAATCTTAGCTGTTTGACCTTTAATGATTATGAAGAAACTCCTCGGAATTTCAATTTAAACAGGGCAACTCCATTGTTTTATCAAATAGAAGTAGATTCTATTTTAACATCAACATCTTAATGAAGGTTAAAATTATTTATTGTAACTTGAAACAATTTTAATTGAAATTTCTACTAACTAAACAAAACCCAATTTGAAAGTTTGAAAGTACCTTGAATATAACCTTAAGTTCTTATCAAATAATAACTAAGAATTGGTTGATAACCATTTCCCCAGCTAAATTTACACAATTGTAAATGCGAATTAATATTTGATAATACCCGACTGTTGATTTTTAACATGCGTTAAAGGCCAATGTCACAAGCTGTGTCCAGCGCAGCTATCCAACTAAAGTATTTTCTTTCTTATTTTATTTTCTCTTTTTCGTCTCTATTCTTAACTATCCTAGAATTTACTAAAGGATGCGTAACAGCGAATTGTTCTATAGGCGAGTGCACTGTATATTCTACGTTAGTTCTTTATTCTTGAATTCTAGGATATCGAGCTATGGATAGCAATTGGTATTCATATCATGAAGTGGTTTTATCTCTAGGTGAAGTCATGAATTTTTACCTGGTTTTGGATGCGCAGTCCTAAAAACTATGATAAGTCAATGTTCCATCTTCAAATATCATTGAGTGTGAATCAGAATGATACATTATTTTTATGCTAATAAAATCAGAATGGTAGACCACCCTTTATCTCAAATTCAGTAACTTTGAGAATGCAGTTGGCTCTGTCAACAGAAAAGTCATGAAAAAGACTACAAAAATATGGAATTCCCTCAAAGATCTTTATCATCTAGGTCATGTATCAGAGCTACGAGTGCAAGATTCTACATGAGTGAAATCTATAAAAAAAATGTAAACTATGAGGTACGACAAGAATTTATTCTTTCTCCGACCCTGATATAACTTGTCCTAGACAAGGTCGTTAGAGAAGAAGTGCACTGAACAAAAAGGGAATCCGCAGTTATAGTTGAGAGGAAGAATCTTGAATTTGAAGGTAACGTCTGCCTTCTATCTGAGCTTCTTAAGAGACATGACGGAAAAACTTAAACATCTAAAGTAAGAAGCAGGCCAAGCTGGATTAAAAATTAATTATTGAAAGAAGGAAGGGATGCGAATAAATAAAAATACTCACAAGGTTGAGCAGCGGTAAAGAACCCAGAGCTATTTAAATCCTTCTTGTACCTTGGATATAAGGTGACGAATTCTGGAGTAACAGTGGAAGATGCCATGAACCGCATTAGAGAAACAAATTACAGAACTCCCGGGGACACACAGTGGACCGGCTTCCATAATTTGTTATAAAGACTCTCAAGTCGGGACGATTACCTTCTATTCTTTCGTCTTTGCAAGAATGACAACTAATCGCCTAGGCTGGAGAACCTTATAGCCACCCTATGCTTCTCAAGGGGACAGGGAATAAGTCAATAAAACAATATAAGCCGCCCTCTCGATTATTATACAGTTTCCATGACATAAGAGAATGGGGACGATAAGCACAACAAAAAATTATTGAGTATGCACTATTTTATCACTTATCTCGGATATTTATCAATTATGTGTGTGCATTTTTTTATTTTTGCTTCCGAGGTTATCGAAGGAAATGGAAGCATTATGTTTGTTCTGGTGAACGACATATTTTTATTTTATTCTTAGGCATAAATCCGTTTCTGATTTCAGGAATCATAATATGGTCTCTTGTTAGTCTGTTGTTTAATATTTTTGCGAACCACCATATCATAAAAACTACTCGCTCCACTTTGATGAAATTTTGATGATAGGTTTAAATGTTGGTAGACATTATTCCGATTTAAAAATCTCTTTTAATCTTATAAATCGTTTATAGACACCAGGGAACTTTTTTTTGTCTCGTTTCTATTTAAATCATTAAAATTTATAATTTTATTAATGTAGGAAAAAAATTGTTTCACAAAATTTTTTGGTACGTAATAGGACGCAAGGAAGTTATGGGCCACACTTGTCAGTTAAATTTTTATATCAGTTGTGATATAAAAATAATCACAGCCAGTAAGAGCTTTGGCCGGCTGAACCCTATATGGCATTATTTTTTTCTTGGTTAGTTACTAAAAGGCAATAAAAGACTCATTTTTACCTTCATTATTTAAAATTGTAGTTTATAAAGGGTGATTAAAACTTAAATTTAAAATAAATAATGTTCTAACTATATTTGGTCAATTAGCTTCTATTAATTAATGCTATATTGTACATTTTATAAAGTCTCCCCTTTCACGAAAGAATCGTTTCAAGTAAAATCATTTGTCATTAGCTTGTTTTTAGTATTCATTGAAATTATACTGGTACATTTTCTCGTTAGGGCCTGTTGCCAACATTTAATAAGTTCATTGACCTGAAATCAGCACGATCAAGATTATACCTTTTTAAGGCATCTTATTTTGTTTTAAACATTTTATTTTGAGCATTACATGTGGATGTAATGAAGAAAGGTAAAGTCAGTTTATATTTCACGTGATAATTTCATCGACATTTTAATGAAGGAAAAAATAATTTAAGTGAGACGTTTTTAAATGTTGAATTATGCCGCAGGTTATAAGTGTAGACTTAAAATACGAGAACAGGTTTGAACATTAAGCTGCGTTAAGTTACCCGAGGTTCGATTCAAGATTTATACTGTTTAAGTGTGGCTGTAAAGACTAAAGGAAGAACCTGATCGTAGCAAACGCAGCAGGTGGAGATGACCAGACCAGCCGCGCCTCGATGTGCCAGCTGCCTCCTGCAGTACTTTATATTCGGGAAACCTAAGCAGTACACGATATTCTAGTCCTGTAATGAGTATTATTCCAACATAAGGTTCTAATTAGAAGTTAATTATCAATTTGAATAATTAACAGTAGCAGGCGATATTTAATAATTTTTTACTTAAAAAAACGATTTCCCACTTCATCACATTAAACGAGTTTACTAAACAAATTATAACTTAATTTACATACTTTTAAAATAGATATTTAATTTGTATTTAGAATAATCGCTGGAAAAATAGTACCATTCTTTGAAAGGTTTTAAATTGCTAAATCAGTAGATTTATATAGATATTTCTTTCTTAATCTCTTTGTCTTTGTCGGGTATTTTCATATTGGTATCTCTGTATTCTTTATTTAAAGATTTTTAAATATATATGTGTACCATCCTAGCTTCTCTAATTTTTTTCGTCAATTCCAATTTTCCTTTCGAGCGGTTTTTTCGAGATTTCTAATTAGGGTGTTGTGGGAGAAGTATAAACGAAAACTGAACATTCCTTAATATTGCTTATTAAAGCAAAGATTAGAAATTTAATAGCCGAAATATCAGTGGATTCCCTCATCCGGACTTATCGATTATCCTGAAGATGTAGCTCACTTTATAAGACAATGTAGCGAATTGGTTCCGGAGAAACTTAGTAATTTAAGCTTTTACAAGAACCTTTGTATAGTTTCCTCCTGGCTGTTAAAATCGGTAATGGATGGGAATATTAATATTTAAAGGGTTTGCGAGATTAAACGTGCTTAGCTTACTCAGTGGAAAGTTTTCAGGTCATTTTTAAAGAAATCCCAGAGGTGAATTTTCTGAACTAAAATAAATAGTTAAAATTATTTTTAGAGTTCTAAGAGCGTCTTTATCAGTAAACGGAGTGATTTAAAAGAAATAAATATCTGACTTTGATGCTATTTATTTTTTAAAAAGTATAGTTTAATAAACTTTAAAATTGGTTTGTAGTTTCATTAAGTTTTAACTTAAAGGACTTTGTCTCTCTCTTTAACATAGTTTTTATTTTTGTTTTAGTCTTTAATTAAATATAAAAATATTTAAAATAAAAAAGCACCTAATATAACTTATTTTTAGGATATAAATTAAAGGTTGGAATTTAGTTTAGAAAAGTGTTGCCTTTTTTCAGTAACCATCGAATGACTGAAAAAAGTATTCACCAAAGCGTGTCTAGTCAATTGGTTAAAAGTTATTTATGTCTTAAAGTAGAAGAGGTTTCTATTCGTAAGAAGTCTCCAAGAGTCTTTCATTGCTCTTATCCATAATGTAGATCACTCTTTTTTTCCATTAATTTAACTCTATATTTCTTCCTTAAGCGGTACTGATGATGACCTTAAAGAGGCTGAAGGCAAGGCTGCTCTTAAAATTAAAAACATGTTTTACGTGTAGAGACTATTTCTTCGAAGCTTTATTGGATAATTGATGCCTAACGTCAAGTTAATTTCTTTTAGAAGAAACGTAATTCTTGTTGTCCCTTGCCTCGTAGGACATGTATCAGCATGTTCTGTTCCCGACTAATACACTTTGCACACACTGCCAGGTTTTAGCTTTTTTTCTTATCCCGTGTGTCTTGATCTCTCGTTAGTTTAATTTAAGTATTATTACTTTATGCCCTTTTTGATTCCCTATGATTATTGGGCATTTATTCTTAAAGTTGCACTTAAAATAAGTCTACTGTATGCAAATGTGAAAGAATCTTAAAACAGGTTGCTAATTTGAGTGGCATATAGCATCCATGCATCCTATCGTTTACTTTTATTATGGTTTACTTCTTCTACTCATTATTGTCTATTAAATTAATTTGCTTCCGCGATTACCAAAGGTAACTTAAGCATTTAATTATACTTAAAAATACATATTTTCTTTTTTTATATCTACGAATTAAAATATTTCAAGATAGAAATCCGTTTTAGACATCAGGGGACATTTTTGGGCTCCTGTCTGTCAGTCTGACAGTTCGCTCGGTCTTCGTTAAACATTTTTGTCATTTAAATGATTTTGTTGAAAGTTGGAGGGTAATTCATAATAATATCTGCCTAGTATTTGCCTAACATACACCTTCTGCTCTTGATTCCTTTTCCTTATGTTCAAAAACATTGTTTTACACACTTAGGTCTTTTGAAGTACCTACTTAACCAATTTTTATGATATTCAGTAGGTTTGACGAAAGTAGCCCAAAGATTACCATATTAACTTCAACGCCTGCGCAGCTTACTCCCGAAAACGAAAAGAATATTGCTAAATTGCTAGTTTTATTTATGTAAAAATAATAATCAATTAAGTCATTTAAAACTCGCACGTGATTTTATTTAACAAATCAATTCAACATTAAATGAGTACTTTTAAAGACATAGGTGTCAAGAAAAATTCTACGTTTATGCGGAAGAAACTCAGTAAATAAATCTAAATTAGTTTGGGATCAACTAAATATATAATAATAAACATTATTAAAAAACTGAATGAAAATTAAAAAAAAACAATATTTTTTAATCATTTTAATGTGGTTATATTTTGCTCCTAACAGGGCCTCTTCAGGCCATTATCTGCGTTAAATTGTTGTAAAAAGATTTTTTTTTTTGTAAAAAGTATTTAAAAAACCTATTTTTTTATTTCATATATTGTATATACCTTTTTTTTTTTTTTTTTACAAAATATGTCATTGAATAACTCTAATACAAAACTATAACTTTCTACTGTTTAACAGTTTCTCTTCTAGTAAGGCCGAATGAAGAAAGAAAAAAAAGGTTTGTTTTGTATTTAACACATTAAAAAGTAAAAGCTCATTGTGGGAGCTATGTGGAAATTATCATTGATCTGTGTTTGCATATCTCATTAAACAGTTGACAAATAAGAAAGTTAATTACTGGAACAGTTCACAGTGGTTTATACCCTTTAATCAACGGGAGCCTAAGTTCAATACAAATACGTCTAATTATCCAACGCATAGGTATTTTTTATTGTTTTCGTTCAATCGCAAATGTTTGAAGAGTAAACTGGTGCGAATTTTCGTTTTGAAGAAATTAAAAACTGAAATTGTCTATCTAGAATCGCCAGGCTTTGTTTAAAGCGAGAGAGGTGACGTTCGCTGATACAGCGGAATAAAACGATTCGACGACTAAACTGTTTTAAACAACCCAACACCGGTTTTATAACACGCTCTTCAGAATAAACTGAAAACACAAGTTTCAAATTAAATTTTATCGGATGGCGAAAAAGGAATAATTTCACCTAATTTTGCGTATGCGTTCTCGGTTGGTGGGGATAAATTAGGCAACATCGACCGTTTAAACTTTTTACCGTTTCCAATCCAATTAATCCCCCTCCCCTGCCCCATCTCTCGGTGAAATAAACAATATTCCAGTTCCGGAAAACGATCTCTACTCCCTCGCTAGGGGTAAATAGGGTTTCCCTATTTAATTCCCCTAATATAAATTCCAATAAAAGATAATCATATATATTCCAATCGAGAACTCAATTTATCCTAAAAAGCTTTTTCTTCGAATGGAAATGAAAATAAATAAATAACTGCAAGAGATAATGTTTCGTTATGATCATTAAACTCTTGGAATACGTCAGTCTTGTTATTTATTTAAATTTTTATCAATATCAAATAAATTTTGTTTGAGGAGCTTAAATATAAATAAAATGAACAAAAATATGGATTCATGCTTATGTAAAATAAATCCAATTTTTCGGAATATAAATTATCTTCAATTGGAAAAAAAACAAACATTTTCACATCAAATAAAATAAAATTCTTTAGATTAAGAATATGAATTTCAAGCCCTTGTATATATAAATAAGTACAAATATGGATTAAGTAAAACAAGGATATGCTAAAAACCAAACGAGGAAAAAACTGCTGAAAATAAGGATTAAAAAACGGACTGCATCAAGAATAAGATTAGTTTATTTTTGTTAATTTCTCTTAAGTTCTCAAGAAACTGATCAATCGTTAACGACAGAGGAAATAATTCTTCAGAGTAGCTTAGATAGCTAGAGCGTCTGTACTGGTAGAACCATTAATAGTAGTATTAGTATAGAAACTGATTAATATGTATACAAATTCAAGAAAATATTATTAAACGATTTACGCTTGTTCTTCATTTCAGAGAAGTGGGCTTTGAAAAGTTTATTTGTTTGTCTAACGATAACTGAAGTAAAAATTGAACAATTTCAACAAAATGTGGCACATGGATGCATCACAGCATTTGTGACAACTGTATAGTTGGAAATTCCACATTAAATATTGTCAAGATGGTGGCTAATGAGGCGGACTATTACTTGTTATACATCGTTTAAATGCTAAGAGATAGTAAAGAATATGTGTAACTTATAAAATTTCACACTTTTTATTTTCAAGAGGTGGCCGACCAAACAAAAAGTTTTTAGTCACTATGATATGTTTTATAATAATTTAAAGGTCTTGAAGTGTAGAAAAAGAATATGTAACTATTAATATTTCACGCATCATATTTTCAAGATGGTGGCCAATATGATGAACGACAAGAGAAAAAGTGTAAGACAGCATATGTTATACATATTTTAGAGGTGTTTTAAAGGCTGGTTAGGACGAGGGTAATCTTCATTTAATTAAGTCCTTATCATATTTATCTTGAATTTGTATATATAACCTTTATTTAAAAGTTTTTGCAAGCTCGCTTCGCGCGCCTTTTTATGCAACATTTCTATAGAAAGTTATTATTTTGTAGAATTTTTGCTGGCTTGCAAATTTATTATTATTATAGTTTTACCGCCAGGTGTATAGGATAATCTAAAGTATTTTTAATTTTCTCTATATTTTTGGACATAGTCCCTGCTTGTTGGACAATCCTCGATCTATATCAGGGTAGAGGCAATCTTATTTATCCAAGTCGTCCTTCATCATCTTCTCCCTCTGGTTCTTTTTCTTTTACAACAAGCTTTGAAAACTTTTTTTGGCATTCTCCCCTTGTACAATATTTGCGAGTGCTCAAAAGAATTTAACTGGGTATTTTTAACTGAGCATAGGATGGGTTGCAGTCCTGAGCTTAGAAGGTATTTCTGATGCTATCTGCATCTCATCTCTGTATCCTGTATCCTTCTTTTCATGTTTATGTATAGATCAACATTATTTTTTATGTTCTTATGCCATTTATCCTGTTTAGTTAAACCACTTTAAGGATTTTTAATTTTTTTAAGTAATTAAGTAGCAGACGGAAAACGCAGGAAACTTCATAATTTTTTTACTGCTTTACCCGCTACTTTTATACCGATTTCACAAAATTTTACTAAAATTTTTTTGTTCCATTATCATTTTTTTTTTGGCCTCAACTTGTCAAAGAACCCCATATGTTTTTACTCTTAATTTTTACCACTTTTTTGGTCATCAGGTTGGTCCATCACGCTAAGATGGTAAACCAATCTTTGGAATCACACATATGTCTTTTTTAGACTAGACTCGTGCCCCGCGTCAATATTGTGGGCGGCTGGGACGACACCTGCTTCCTCACTAGACTTCAAGGACTTTGTTTAAGCATAACATCTGCTTCTTGAGCCGACTTACCTCACGGGAGTCTTCGGGGATAAAAAGCACGTTCAAGGGGGCTCTAGTGAACAGCCCCTTCCTACCTAAAACACCTGGCATCCTCCTGACCTGCCGCCGGGGCACCTGATGCATCTTTTTTTTAATATTCAAGTTAAAAAGCTAAATGCTTTTGGATTATCATTCGAACTTTTAAAACATGTATCTATGATATCTCATAATATTTTTATTCCTAAAAAAAGAAGTTTATGCGGGGCTTATAAACAATTAACAATTATTTATTTAAGTTTTAACCTAATAAACAGAGTCCTTGTGCCCTCATCTCACCATTCGCTTTCATTATTGGTTATATAAAATAAAACTATTAAACATCTTATAAGGGATTGTTTAAAAAACATGTCAACTTACAAAATGTTTAATTATAACATAACATCTGTTTTTTCTTTAATTTATTTTTTACCTAAAAGTACAAAATAGTGTGGGCTTCGATGTGTGGGCTTGGTTGTTCATGGTTGACATTAATTTATTGATGATTAGTTTGATTATTAAGAAGGATTATTTTTAAACGCTACAATTAATGTATATTACCTAGATATAGGGGTCCAAAGAAAGGATATAACCGAATTACTTAAAATTATATTAAATAGAGAAACCAAGAAAGTAAAGCGAAAACATTTTAGGCTGAATAGCCGTTTTATGTAGAATTTATATAACCGTAGGAATTACCAGTTCTTATTTAGAAATAAGTATTTCACCAGTTCCAAATTAGATGGAGATGGTCCATAGTGATGATATATTAAGATTTATTATAAATATGTGAATAATAAGCAGTGTGAAACATGTGAGTTCCTACTCATTAGATTTGTCGGTGTTTGGACCTTGTTTCAAGAGACGGAGTCATGAGTATGCTATCCACTTAACGGTTAGGCTAAATAAAATTAAACATGAAAAATAAATTAAACGTCCCTAAGCTGTTACACTGAGGTTTAAGTTTTTTTTTTTAATTCGTGAGTTTTAGTCTTACAATTTAAAGTAGTAGGTTAGTATGTGTGTGTATTGTTGCTAAACCAAGTTTACATTCCAAAGAACCCTTAACTCGAATTCTATACTAACATTGTACATTCAAAAACGCCCTTCTGCTGATTCCTTTTTACAACCCTACACAGAAATATACTGCAGAGGTACGTTTTTCTACAAGCGACTCCAGCGATGGATGCTCAGTGGGAGTTGCCTGACGAATAAATTCAAATAAACGAAAAAATCCAAAGTTTAATTACATAAATAAAAAATGGAAGAAAAAGTCTCTTCACAAAATGTTAATGAACTGAATGATGTAGATGAGTCGCATGCAAAGCATATCTGTAACTTAAAGGCTTATAAAAAGGGTCATCAAATCTAATGTCACTGTAAATTTAAGAAACGTGGTTTTTTGATAGGAAAGAACTCATTGTTGTTCGTATTTTCTTATTTTTTGACAACTTCCATATTTTGTAGTTTACTAGGATTTGTCCCTTTTATCAAGTAGTTTTCCTTTTTTTTTTGTGGGGTCGTGTTAAGGGTTACAAATGTTTGAAAATTACTAAGTTATTAAACACGGCTATATTTTGATTATCTCCTGGTCATATTCATGATAAAACATTGATCAAACTTGATATAATATATGTTTTTTTACATATATTAAGATATATTTTTTACATTAATTTTTTACGTGAGTATGAATATGATCAGGAGATGGTCGAAATGTAGCAAATTTATAATAACAATTATTTTCAAACATTTTTAACCCTTAAAACGACCCACAAAAAAAAACAGAAGACTTGATAAGAGGGACAAATCCTAGCAAACTAGAAAATATGGATTAGGATATGAAGCGTTCGTGGAGTTCATCATTAAATGAAGATAGAAAAAGTCACTCCACGTGAAATAATTTTATTTTCAAAGCAGCTTTCAACCCCTATAGGGTCATCATCAGTGCCGCAGAAGCGAAGAACGTGATTTATACAAATAAAACATGGGAGAAAGGTGAGTCATGTTAAACCAGCGACTAGTACAAGACTCACAGTCTTGGTACAAGTGGTACAGTCTTGTACCAGTCGCTGGTTTAACATGAACATGACTCACCTTTCTCCCATGTTTTATTTGTATAAATAACGTTCTTCGCTTCTGCGGCACTGATGATGACCCTATAGTGGTTGAAAGCTGCTTTGAAAATAAAATTATTTCACGTGAAGTGACTTTTTCTTTCCTCATTTAGAAAACATGGAAGTTGTAAATAATTATTTTTCATGGATAGCTTTAATTTATATTATCAAATATTAGCGCTACAGAGACACAAATTGCTTAGAGGTACGTTTTCCGGATCGACCGTGGATCGACTCCGGCAATACTTAGGACTTACAATTATAGAAACCAAGCTGTTTCCTCTAATTGACATACTGATATGTTCCAATAGTCGTTGGAGTCGCGTGGAGCCCTTATAATTTTGTGTATAGCTCAGCGTATCTATCGCTAGGGTCCCGTCTATGAAAACGTACCTTTGCCTCAACTCCTTCACTTACTTTTTATTCTTCTTACCATTCTTTTTCTCACTGGTATTAAAGGCCATCTTTTGTTGTTAAGTTGGAGTCTTGGTAAATTAAAATTACTTTTGATAAAGAGACGTCTTTCTTCATTCCTGAAGTGAATCCAGTGTCAAACCTTGTGAGTTAATTAAATTACTATATTGCCCCTACACGCCTAATCTGGAAATATAGTGGCGTCTGGTAAAAGTCGTCACAAAGGATTATGCTAGGGACGCGTTTTTACCGTCTTTAACTCGGGCTCACTATTTTATTTAATTATTATAAGATTTCTGATCTCATCATTTTTAAAGTAAAATAAAGAATTATTATCATAACACACTTTACACTATGATCATTTATAAAAAAATAGAAATTGTGAAAAACTTCGTCTGCCGATAGCTAAAGACCTATTAAGGTATAGTTTCCATTGAAAAACGAATTATAATTTTTATTTGTGTAACCTACAATATTTGTTTATCTCGATACTCCGAAATAATTTATTCATTATTTTATAAGGAAGTTTGAAATTATTTTAAGGTGAAAATCAAGTGCTTTTCTCGGCTTTTTGAGTGAAGCACTCCTCCTCTCCTGAATTTTGATCTTAAATAAATTTTTTTGTAAGCCACTACTAAATATATGACGTTAAGTCACGTTGAAATCGGTTCTGTAACTGTTTATATCGAGTTTTAATGAAAAGCAATGATTGATTTATGTCATTATTACGAAAATGAGGAGAATAATACGCCTCCCGAAATAATTAATTCGTCACAAACTACAACTAATGAATGAATGCCATCTTTATCAAAAGAGAAATACGAACTTGCATAAAGGAAGTTTATTAATTTTTTTTTTTGTATTTATAATTAAAATCCAACACTCTTAGATAACGTACGGTACGCAACTCATGCGAAAACTGAATTTTGCTTTTCTCGAGTGGTTTTACTACTCTCGCTGTCGCTCGGGTGCAAACTCCACACTCTCATGCAAAATGCTACTTTCCGCACTAGACGCATAATGTACTATTTCGATTTTTCCGATTTAGTTTTATGGCCTTTTTTATTTATTTGAGATAAGCTGTCAAAAACTTTTTTTCTCCAAGCTTTATCCCTGCGTTACGAAACCAGTAACCATATTCCATTAAAAAAAAAAAAAAAAAAAAAAAAAACTTGTCACGATAAAAGATTAAGGGAGAAAATGTCACTACGAAACATAAAATAATGCTTCGACCCCCATGAGTACGGTTTAGCAAAAGGAAATATCGGAGACTGAGATATGTTGAGGAAAAAGGGAGTAAAACGGTCGGATATATAACTAGGTATGCTCCCTCGGGATGAACGCTAGGTACAGCTTGGCTAGGTATATATCCCGTGGGATATAGGGCCAGAGGTAACCTCGAGAGTTTGTGCTGGCAAATAGATTGCTTTATGTTATACGCGGTTTTAGAAAGGTGCCGTTGTACGGGACGGTGTTCGCCATGGCAAACCCCTTGTCACCCTTCTATGTATAATGTAAAATCATACCACAACTCATATAGGATATATTATACCCTACCGAATATCCTACGGTTAACGTATATTCCTACAAGAAAAACCAGACCCAAAAACCCTCCGATTTTCCCTATAAGAAAAGCTTACATCGATTACAGTAGATTTATATCAGATTGATAAATTCTCTCTTTAACCTAAATGGAATTAATTGGAGTTTAAATACAAGACTTTATTTATTTATTTTTTTTTTTTTAAATAGTTTTGTACTTAAATAGGACGCCGTAACATATTGGTTCTTTCCGTCCCAACGCCAATCTAAATTAATGATAATATGTAATCAGCTAATATCATCACATGATTTTTAAATCAAGGAATCTTTTTAACCAATAAATGTCATTTATCGGAGAGTTTTTGGTGTTTTAGGGTGTTTTTAGTGCAGAGAAACCCTTTAATTATGTCGAACACATTCAGGGTATCTTGTTAAAAAAAAAACAACAAAAAAGGTGTGGACAACTAATTCACTGGAGATCTTAATAAAAGTTAGCAGTTGTTTATCATTATACAATCTAGATTGAGGGTTCGAAGAGGTGTGTGGACACAGCAGACTAAACAATGATTTTTAGACTTTTTGTTTTAAATTTTGTGTTTGAAATTTCGTTATTGAAGAAATCTTTGACCACCTTCGGTCTCATTAGCTTAAAGAGAAATTTTGTTTGAACTTTTATTGTTTGCAAAATACACTTCATCCATAAATATACCATGAAATTTTGTGAAGATTTTTAAAATTTGTACATTTTTTTGTAATAGCTGTCTTTATTATTTATGGCATTAATTCTCTAAAAGCAAATACATTTTAAAAGAGTTAAGGAAATAATTGAGTTGAAACACCAATTAAACTAAATTTCCCAAATGAATTGGACAAAGTCTTGGAAAAGGGGTTTAAATTAATTCCAAGGAGAGAATTGACGGAGAGGACTATTGTTCTTAAAGATTCATCCTTTTTTCAAAGCTTAATGTCTATGTAGTAGTGCTTGTCATTCTAGGCACCAAAGAATTCTTCTCTCAACACTTAAAGAGTAAAATTCCGATGAGAAGGTTTTTTTTTTTCGAAAAAAGAACCTAATTCTGTCTCCTTAGTTAAGGAACATTCAATGATTTGGTTTTTAGAAGGAAAAGAAAATCCTGAAGAGAATTTTTCTACCATTTTCGCCTTACCAAAAAGATCCTATTTTTCACTTCAATCTTGAAAATAGATCAGAACGATTCTATCCATAGGAGAAAAAGAATTCCTGAAAAAAGTCCCCTTTTTTTATAAAATAAAGAAGAGAAAAAGGTCTTGAGACTTAATTCTGTCTGTCTCAAGAGGTGAAAAAGCGCGTTTGTCCTTCAACGATTATTTGGTTTTTTTTTCGCTTTCCTCTCTCCTATCTTAAGAAAGACAATTTCTTCAGTCGTTCTATTTTTATTTTGTTATACTTGAAATAATGGACCTTATTTTCATCCATTCTTATTCCTAAAAAAAAAAACAAGCAAAGCGAAGTGAGTTAATATCACTAAAATAATTATTAATTAGAGCAATTACAAATATGTATGTATATATATTGCATATACGATTCCGTTACCAAAAGCAAATTTTATGTATATATATATATAATAGATTGCTTTATGTTA
>KZ651102.1:621646-635256 GCA_001010745.2 Gerris buenoi | reverse complement strand
TATATATATATATAATTGTAAAAGCATAAAATCAATAAAGAACCTGTATGGACACGAGTACAATAGTGATACTTGTATTATACTCACGGTTAATGTTCGTTTTCTATATTTCTTTCATTTAATTAAGTTTTCCGGTTTTGGAACACTCTTAATTTTTTATCTATTAGAATTCTAAAGAGACTCATTTAATTTATTTATTAAATAAATATAATATAATAAACTACTATATAATATTACATTGTACTATGTGATTTACTATTTAATCTCCGAAACTCTTCGGAGTTCCGTGGTGTCATGTAGAGTTGCTGCAAAATGGAATCTCCGAAACCCGTCGGAGTACCGCGGTGTCATGTAGAGTTGCTGCAAATGTAAAATGTGAAGTAAATGTCTTTTACTTGAATGTATTTGTAGAATTATTATTAAATGTAAATGTAGAAGTACTGCAATCTATCTATCTATATATGTATATGAATATTGATTTTCAACAGCGTAGTAAGAATATGTTTTTTTAATCCCTTAGGAAACAATTTAATTATCCAGATTCTATGTAGGATCTCTTTTTTTATACTCTTTCTTTTATGTGATCAGCACGGTCTAGGTTTCAGGCTGATGAGTTGCGAGTGCGCTAACCACTTTGGAACCCCAATCCCTTGGATTTAGTTAAATTAGTTTTTCCTGCTGATATCTTTTGGTGCAAAGACTAAGAGTTAAATTTACAGACTTAATCATCTGTAATCTGTACGCTCGTTCCAGCTCTTTATGTGCTCCAAAAGTTTCCATTCATGAGTTTCTATTCAGTGTTGGTTTTATTAACTTTATTTTGAATCTATTCCACATTTTACCCTCTTTATATAGAGGCTATCTGGTGCTACTTAAGTTCTTACCAGGTGTCGGCTAAGTATCTCGACCTTTCCTTAGTAATATCTCATTTCCTCGATAACATCTCTTTTATTTTTTTATCAAAAAATTTTCGGGCGGTAATATAATATGTTAATCTAGTTTTGATTAATTCTTTAGTGACTTAAATAAGTAATGCTTTTATCACAGGGTCCAAAAAGGAATATATATTATTATATAATTCATTATTATGATAAAATAGCCGTTTCATTTGTTTTTCAAATTCCTGTATGCTCTAGTAACTTTTTATTAAAATTTACGATTGATCCGTTTTAAATTGTATATTTCGAAACATTCTAAAGGTTCGCCTTTCTTTAGAAGTTATCCTAGTTGCTAAATAAAACCATCTTTTATTTTCCCTTTACAAATAAAGCCGAGGTTAAATAAGCTCTAGAAAACGCCCGTGGGCTATACAAGCTCTGAAAACGCCTCCAATTATAATAATTCATTCATTGTTAATAATTTTCTCTTTGTACTAAGGGGCGGATTCGGAGCCCCTTTGAAACTTTCTACGTTTCACGTGCTCATTTTGGCCAAAATAATTTGGGGCGGGATTAACCGCGGCTTTCCAAACCACCACCCAGGGGTTCTTCTTTTAAATTAAGTCTTTTAAATAAGGTATAATGATAAAGATCCCTTAACTGTATATTTACCCTCGGTTACTGACCGGTCTCTCTGATTAAGAAGCGTGCATATTTCTTGTATATTTTGGCAACGAAATATAGCACGAAAATTAACTAGTTTTGCCATTTAAAATTACGATTAATAATTTTTAAACAAATTTCTACTCTTATCAGAATATAATATATGTGTATGTGTATTTATTGATCTAAAACAAAACCAAAATATTGCCTCATTCTTTATTCGTGGTCAATTCCGAGAAGTAAATTTGATGTAAACACATAATTTAAAAATAGTATATTGTTACTAGGCTGTGAAGTGAGTTTTTTCTTTACCGCGGCAATTACACTTACTGTCGAGCGAAGCGAGACAGGAAATATTGCCAAGGTAAAGAAAAAACACTTCACAGTCGTGTAGCATATGCTATTTTTTCCGAGGTAGCAGACAATGAAAAAACATTAAATATTAATCAATAATCAATATAATAATAACAAATATTAGTTTAAACTTAAGATTAAAAAAAAGAAACCTTAAAAAGAGGTTACACTATAAGAAAAGATAAATAAAACGCATTGACATCTAGCGGAATTCTATCGTACTAAGGCCATTTCAGTAAGAAAATAGCGCTCCTACGGAAGTTTTGATAAGCTCTTATAGTACAATAAAAATTTTTTGCGTCCTAGGACGTAAAAAATTTTTTCTTTACTGCCAGGAGTAAAGAAAAGATTTTTTAAGTCCACGTAATGAAAAAATTGATTTAAGCTTTGTTTTTTAGGCTCTAAAGTTACTATTTCACAGCCTACCACGGAAAAAAGATTTTTTAAGTCCACGTAATGAAAAAATTGATTTAAGCTTTGTTTTTTAGGCTCTAAAGTTACTATTTCACAGCCTACCACGGAGAAAAGATTTTTTAAGTCCACGTAATGAAAAAATTGATTTAAGCTTTGTTTTTTAGGCTCTAAAGTTACTATTTCACAGCCTACCACGGAAAAAATATATTTTATTTGTTCAGTTAGTCCGTCTCTAAATTCCAAATTCATAGATGAATTCAACAAAGAGAAATCGAACGAGGTTGATTAGAATTAATAGTTTCAAAATAAATCTGTAATTAACTCATTAACTAAATGTTTTACGACAGCAAGATTTAAAACATTTGCTGGGTGCTTAGTGATAATCTTCAATTTGAAGAACGTTTGTTGTTATTCAAATTGAAGATTTTCTCTTTTAAATAAGTTGTATTTTCTATAGCATATGAATACACCTTTATGTAACAATTATTCTGTTAATTTTAGATTAAAATATCTGAAGATGACTCTATAATGAATTGAAAGGTTTTGTATTAAATAGATGGTCTTCTCTTATTATTATTCATTCATACCATCCATCAATCATCAATTAGTTATATGTATATAAAACTTCTAAGAAAATGTCTATATTCAGAAACATTGTGACGTTAAGTTTAAATTATATTCTTATTTAAAGTTACGTTTAAGGCAAGAGCTGTTTAGAAGCAATGTGTTTTTGGCTCTTAGACCGTGTTAATATAACTAAAGATAATATTTAGAGCATATATCTTTGCTACAATATTGTCCCTGCACAGCGTAGACATTTTTCAAAGCCGGTATTATTTATTATACTCCACGTTATATTTAGCAATAAAATTCTTCAAAAATGATACCTAAGAAAGTATTTACTATGTGACGCTGCAGAGGGTGAGTCGAGTATAACACTTAAAAGCATCTTTATCTCATTTTATAAATCTCCTGAGAGGAGCGTTTTTGTCGCAACGGAAGGCTTTAACATCATAAGGGCAACCTGTTAGTGTTATAAACTTGATTTTTGCTTAAGAAGGTCGGATGGAATTTTTGTCAAGTTTTTCTTTTGAAGTATGCGCTCAAGGTGCGGAGGGGAAGAGTTTGACAAATAGCGAAGTTTTTTTTTTGTCAAGCATTGCTGTGGGAAAAGGCAAACGCCCTTGATACTCAAGTCTAAAGGAACGGTGAAGGAATAAGGGCCCCAATGGGACGTCCCAATAGCGTACTTGAGGGATATTTTTAACATGTTAAAACGATACAAACAGAGTCCTATGCTTCTACCGTAATCTACGAACAACCGTCTTCTTCTTCCTTCAAATCCATTAATGTCTGAGTAAGCAGTAAATAAAATTATAAAATAAATATACACCTCTTTAAATGTAAAGTACACGTCAGTTTATCCTTGGGAATAATCGTTTACAGCATCTTACTGCAGCTCCTCCACCCTATCTCATCTCGAATTTATTATCAATAGAATAGTAATCAATCACTAAGTAACGAAGTTGTCTTCTCTTTACTGCACCTTACCATTTACTTGTAAGGCATTACTACTTAACCTACTCCCATTTATCTTCTATTTAAAGTAGTTGCTTCAGTCTTAACAATAAATTGTTTTTAGTGACCAACCTCAGGATGGGAACCTGATTATTAAACATAGCACTGTCATTTTAAGCAAAAAAGAGCTGTTTACAAAAATGGGTCGTACAAGCAAGAGACTTTTTACAAATCATCTCTGGGGCATCCTGAGTGAAGTCCTATAAAGTCCCCGAAAAAAAGTTGTGCTCAAGCCGCCATATTGGAAAATAACATTAACAACAATGCTAGGTTTACAAAAAAATGTTTAAGTAAAAACTTTTTATTATGTAATTATCAATAAATTCGGTTCTTATAGTTTTTTCCCCTTTGACCAACCGTAGAGGCGTAAAAAGCCTTATTTTAAGTTTTGGTTCTTGGGAATATTTTTAGCATAATTTTGTGCAATGTCACATATCACTAAAAGAATACATAATTGGCTTGAGCACAACTTTTTTTTCGGGGACTTTATATGATTTCAATCAGGATGCCCCAGAGATAATTTGTACAAAGTCTCTTCCTTGCATGACAATTTTTTTTTTTTTTTTTTTTGAAAACCTAAAATGACTGGTCAAACTATAAAAAAAAAAAAAATCGAATTAAATAATGTCTGGATTCAAAGAAACTGTCTCTTGTTGAAAAATAATTCTTATTTATTTATGAAAGTATCTATCTTTACAAAGCCATCATCGGTGCCGATAATGGAAGTACTAGAGTGTACATTTATGAAATAATATGAAGGGAGTTAGCCTATAATATGTTGGAGGCAAAAAAATGCTACTTTAATAAATAAACAAGTTCAACTTTCCGTGGAGATATCCTTAAATAATGACTATTTTGTGTGTGATTGATTTATTAAAATTAAGTTTGGTAGTTATAATAACCTTACTCTAGGCTAGGACTTTTTTTTAAATTATATATATATTTATTGACAGTAATAGAAAGAATCATACCATACATAATACATATATAACAATTCGCAGCATGACCATTAAGGTCGTGTGCTGGGAGTAGTGGTCTTCACATAACTATTGCCCCAGTAATGCTACAGCATGTATTTTATCTTAATACACATATCTGATAAAATAGTAGGTAGGGCATTTAGGAACTCCTTTTGGTTAACTAACTGAAAGGAGAATTAATAAGTTTAGTTTGAATGGTTAATTTATAAAAAATATTTAAAACATTTTAATTGTTTGGCGATATGTAATTTCATTCAGAAAGGAAAGAGGTACTTTGGTATTATAATTATTATTGTTATTAGAGCATAAAACACTTTTAAGCAATTCAATATTTTATTGAAGCCGATGTAATTTGAGATAATTTTAATACTATTTTGTCCCAACAGTTTTACTTTAAACTGGCATTGAAATTTTGATAAATTATATTTAATAAAAGTATTAAGCATTATATTTAAGTAGCATTAGCAGTGCAAGGTCAGTGATGTGAATGGATTTTTGTTTGTTCTATTTTAAATTAAGGCTAGTATTGAAGGTTATACTATATTCTCCCTTAGATAGTCGCACACTTAGATTGCCTAATAATGTTGAACTACTATTTACTTCAATAATTTATATTAATGAGCATTATTTAAATGTGTTAAAATTAATTTAAAAACATTTTTAAAAAATTTGGGCCTCTCGGGATTTTTTCGTCACCAACTATCTAGAAAGCTGATAAAATTAATATATATTAAATAACTATTTCAAATGTTCTAAATTCAAAATGTATAATAATTATTTTATCTGACTTTTAAATCCAATGCTTTTTTTCCTAAAATTAAAAATGAGTGAGCTTCGACTGATCTCTAATATAATTGAATTTTTTTTCTACAAACATTGTATGATTTCGATAATACTTTTTCTCAAAATAAAAATTGTCTTTAGGTTTTAAATAAAAAAAAAATAAATAAATAAAACATTCGTATATAAAGTTTACCATATATATTATGTATTGTTAAGTAAATCAACTTAGATTAAAAAATTTACAGAATAGTATAAATTCACCAGAAAAGAACCCCCCCCCCCAACTAATTAAGTTCATTTAAAGTCAAAAGTAACTCTCCGAGTTTGGAGAGAGGAAAAAAGCTTATGTAAATAAATGTAAAATAGGTAAAGTTACATTAAATCCTTTTTTTTTTCACTCGAGTGTTGATGTAGAACGAGTCTGAACACATGGTTTTCACTCTTGTTTAAATAATTTCTTTTTGTTTGACTGTTTGCATTCGCTTTTTTCCACTCCTTTCTCCTCTTGTCGCTAGGGTTTAAAAGTTTTTCGTTTTGGTATTTTCCTAGCGGGTTAAACTTGGGACCACGAGCTCAGGTAGGATTAAATAGTAAAAAATTCTCCGTCAACTGCATCTTAATGACCTCATTAAAATGTTACCTCTTTTCTTCTCCAAATCTTATTTTCCGCCAAAAAAAGCTACTATTAATGTTTGTTTATATCTGCATGTACTCTTTCATAAACACTCGTATATTCATCTAATATGAAATATTAATATATTTTTACCCAAACTGTTGTGGAAATAAGGTAGAGGTTAAAGCTGAAAATAAAGTTAGTTGAAATGAAGAAGAGGATACTTGAGCTTATTTTTTGCTCTGGTTATACTCATTGACTCATTATATTCTTTTACTTATATGTACGCTTATCTACTTATTATTTATCTGATGCACAATATAATAAATGTAAGTACCACGGCAGCCACGAGATGAGTATGAGTTCATATATTATATTTATACACTATTGTGTATAAATTATAAATAGCTTATTAGCTTTTTATCATTTATTCTCATTTTTTTTTTCACTTATTAACTTTAGAATAGCTCTAGACGGTCTTGAAGACTAGCGTTTTGGTCCTAGGTTGGATAGTGCGCTGGAAAGGTGATCAGACGGATGGAGGTCGGATGGAACAACCCTCCAGACCAGACTGTATGGTTTGGTTGGAGACGTGTTTAGCCTTGCCGTGTTACCTCCAGGTAACTTCGTTGTTTAGGTGATTGTTCTGTTAATTTTCTGTCGGACTATGCAAGAAACTCAACTGCGAATAGAGTTGGAGCTTCTTGAGTTGTAATAAAAAATATTGGTGCTGGTGCTTATAGGACTCGAACAATAATTCCCTTTTACGGCATTAAATAAATAAAAAATATATATATTTTTTTTTTCATTTTCGAAATATTGCATCATTAGAGTCAAGTTCATTTACTAAGTCCTGATGGATATATATTTCCCATTGTTGGCACCAATTTCTCCCCAAATTTTCACCTTCTTTTCTTATACTTCTCAACACTAATTTTAGAGCAATCAGAGCTATCCCGAGTATTTGGATGAACCTTTGTACCCAAATATTCATGTTCCATTCTTATGTTCCCCCACAATATCACAAGTAAAAGTGGATGAGAAATCAAACATTGGTCGAATTCCCTACCCTGTCGGGTCTAGATGTGCTTAAAATTTCGTTCTGCTATGGTAGTGCTCTAGAAATTTATGGGTCCATTGTTAGCTCTATTTATTCTTATCTTCTTCATTTGCGGTTACGAAACTGTGTATAATTGAGCGCCCTTCTGGAGAGGGAAATTTAGGTTCTTATGAATTAAAATAATTCATTTACATTTTGTATGACACATAGGTTCCTCGTCTCCTTCTATTGACACTTATTTTTGAGCAATATTCAATTCGCGTACGGTTGAACTTACTTGACGGTTGAANTTAAAAACCGTACGAAATCTGAAAGGATTGCTTCTATTGTGATTTTTACGTGAGGGAACTCAGTAGAAATGTTAGTATTTAGTATCAAAATGTGTCTTAATGAAACATATTGTATGTACTACTCATGGTTTTGCACAGTTTCATTTTTATTATTATCGGTAACGCTAGTTAACTGAGTGATGCGGTAACGCTAGTTAACTGAGTGATGCGGTAACGCGGAAGCAAAATAAAAGTAATACTACTGAAATAATATGCAGTAACAAAAGGTAACTAAATTTAATAAGCATTGAGAATAGTGTAAATAGTATAAGTAGGTTTGTAGTGCTAGTATAGTGAGCTTTGCAACTTAATGCAAAGTTGCTGAGTTAAGGTGAGCATTCCAAGTTTGAATTGCTCTTAGTCGAGAGCTTTTGCTCAGCTTCTAACTCTAAGACAAAGGCCTTTATCTCTCTAGAGAGACCAAAGCAACTCAATTTAATACTGTTAGAGCAAGAAGCCATTTCCTAGCTTCCCTTCAGTGGTAATAACACACCCTTCTGGAGACGGAAATTTAGGTTCTTATGAATTCAAATAATTCATTTAAATTTTGTACGGCACATAGGTTCCTCGTCTCCTACTATTGACACTTATTTTTGAGCAATATTCAATTCGCGTACGGTTGAACTTACTTGACGGTTGAAATTAATATAAAACCATCTGTCGCAGTTTTAAAAAATAATCAAAATAATTTCACAATTGGATAAGTACTTTTTATGATGTAGGTGTTAATAAAAAAAAACTTTGTGTGGATGTAAAAGATTATTATGGGACGAACAGTGGGCTAATTATAACCTACCATACATGTTTAATTCAAATTGGAGGATTAGTGTTAAAGATATAGTGGTTCGCAAAAAGCATTGAACGACAGACGGACTGATCGAAATGTTGCCTCATGTCTTTAAGGCTCTACCGCTCTTTGAGGTTAGAAAAATTATTAAAATGGAAATTTTATTGGCTCTAAGCAAGATATTAAAAATCTAATCACAGGCTTCATTCCTAATTTTAATTCTGCGCAATTTGAGCCATATTTCAACTTCCTATGATAAATAGTAACTTCTATGGTCAATGTGTGTGCTGCCAACGATATTATACAGTTCAGAAACATGGGTGTTATCACCAAAAATAATACAAAAACTAGGAGAGATGTATGATAAGTCAAAAGTAACTCTCCGAGTTTGGAGAGAGGAAAAAAGCTTATGTAAATAAATGTAAAATAGGTAAAGTTACATTAAATCCTTTTTTTTTTCACTCGAGTGTTGATGTAGAACGAGTCTGAACACATGGTTTTCACTCTTGTTTAAATAATTTCTTTTTGTTTGACTGTTTGCATTCGCTTTTTTCCACTCCTTTCTCCTCTTGTCGCTAGGGTTTAAAAGTTTTTCGTTTTGGTATTTTCCTAGCGGGTTAAACTTGGGACCACGAGCTCAGGTAGGATTAAATAGTAAAAAATTCTCCGTCAACTGCATCTTAATGACCTCATTAAAATGTTACCTCTTTTCTTCTCCAAATCTTATTTTCCGCCAAAAAAAGCTACTATTAATGTTTGTTTATATCTGCATGTACTCTTTCATAAACACTCGTATATTCATCTAATATGAAATATTAATATATTTTTACCCAAACTGTTGTGGAAATAAGGTAGAGGTTAAAGCTGAAAATAAAGTTAGTTGAAATGAAGAAGAGGATACTTGAGCTTATTTTTTGCTCTGGTTATACTCATTGACTCATTATATTCTTTTACTTATATGTACGCTTATCTACTTATTATTTATCTGATGCACAATATAATAAATGTAAGTACCACGGCAGCCACGAGATGAGTATGAGTTCATATATTATATTTATACACTATTGTGTATAAATTATAAATAGCTTATTAGCTATTTATCATTTATTCTCATTTTTTTTTTCACTTATTAACTTTAGAATAGCTCTAGACGGTCTTGAAGACTAGCGTTTTGGTCCTAGGTTGGATAGTGCGCTGGAAAGGTGATCAGACGGATGGAGGTCGGATGGAACAACCCTCCAGACCAGACTGTATGGTTTGGTTGGAGACGTGTTTAGCCTTGCCGTGTTACCTCCAGGTAACTTCGTTGTTTAGGTGATTGTTCTGTTAATTTTCTGTCGGACTATGCAAGAAACTCAACTGCGAATTGAGTTGTAATAAAAAATATTGGTGCTGGTGCTTATAGGACTCGAACAATAATTCCCTTTTACGGCATTAAATAAATAAAAAATATATATATTTTTTTTTTCATTTTCGAAATATTGCATCATTAGAGTCAAGTTCATTTACTAAGTCCTGATGGATATATATTTCCCATTGTTGGCACCAATTTCTCCCCAAATTTTCACCTTCTTTTCTTATACTTCTCAACACTAATTATTAGAGCAATCAGAGCTATCCCGAGTATTTGGATGAACCTTTGTACCCAAATATTCATGTTCCATTCTTATGTTCCCCCACAATATCACAAGTAAAAGTGGATGAGAAATCAAACATTGGTCGAATTCCCTACCCTGTCGGGTCTAGATGTGCTTAAGCTTTCGTTCTGCTATGGTAGTGCTCTAGAAATTTATGGGTCCATTGTTAGCTCTAT
Source organism: Gerris buenoi (assembly GCA_001010745.2). Taxonomy (NCBI): domain Eukaryota; kingdom Metazoa; phylum Arthropoda; class Insecta; order Hemiptera; family Gerridae; genus Gerris; species Gerris buenoi. The sequence continues at coordinate 625,004 of KZ651102.1, read as the reverse complement.
NATCTTCCCCCCGAGTTAGTTGTAAGCTAAGACTAGTTTTTGAAATCCTTTTGCAAAGATATCTTTTTAAAGTTTTAGATAAATTCTAAGAAGGGGGGAAGAAAACTTTTATTTATTTTTTTGGCTTCCGACCAAAATTTGTTTAAAATGAAAATAGGTTATGTATTTTAAAAAGACATTTACTTTAAGAGTTAACAAACCGAAAAGTAATTTTGAAAAAGAAAAAAGAAAATTACATTTATAATTTTCTTCTGAAGGCGGGAAAGCTTTTTTTCTTTTTACTATTGTGACTTAAATGAAAGTATTTACATTTTTTTCCTAACAGCTTATGTATATCTGATTTATTATATTATTTAAAATTTCTTCAAATTAGTGAGTATTATTTTTGGGAGATATTTTTCTCTTACTTCTAAGATATTTTATCATTACTGCTTTATAAGAAGCAATAAAATTAAATTCTTATTGTACCTATTATTTTATTCATATTCTTATATAATTTTGATTTTATCTATACATGGATTATTGCTTTGTTTAATTTATCTAATCAAGTGTACAAAACCATTCTGTAGTATTAGGTATTGTGGTTTCTTGATAATAAACTAAATTAATTAATAAACGCAGTGTCTTACCTTATCCATGGATTAAAATTGTAATTATCTTTTATTTATTAATAATAATCCTACTACAAATATATATCTACATCTACATCTACATCTACGTATACTTCTACATATACATCTGAATATAGTAAACTCTCTACATCTACATATACATCTGAATATAGTAGACTATCTACGTATAGATGAGCCCTTAACCCTGTACTATATGTTTCTAATATCAGAAGACCACTCTGGGCTCAATTTTCCTTCTTTATTTACTTTGCCTCTATTCCTATATCCTCTTTTAGGGATCAACAAAGGAGTAACCTACAAAATTTTATGGTCACAAGGTCCAGTGATTTGAGATATCATGATGCGTTCATTGTGATGATCAAGTCAAGTTCCTATTTTTAGCCAAAAAAGTACAAAAGGTTATAAATATTGTTGTTGAATCGTTTACCTGTAAGTTTAGCTGGTACATATATACATTTTTAACGCGTCTTTTTTCTACAAAGAAAAAGAAAATTCACCGAGAGTTAACCTTAATTTTTAACAAGAACATAAAATTCCACTTGATAGCCAAACGTTGTCTTTTATCCAAGAAGTGAGTGTATATTGTCATTGAAATTGTGGTCTCAAGTGGTCCCCTCTGAGTCGAGGTTTTCTTCTCCGTTCAAGTGCCAGCCGAGGCTAAGAATTGCGGGCACGTTCAACCACTCAAAACACTGCCACACAAACCTTTTCTCTACATCGCTGCCTTTTTTTTGTTCTAAAAGTATTTTAAAAAAAAAAAAAAAAAAAATCTAAGACGTGAAATTTTTGACACAAAGCGAGCCGAAAACCTCTTATGTCATTAATGTCAAAGGAAATGCTTTGAAAAAGTAACTCCTAAAAGATATCTTTTATTAATGCGTTAAATTTGCCTCAACGTGTCTTTTTCTAATTAAGGGCCCATTATCTCAAAATTAAGTTTAGTAGTATGTTTCCTTTATAATATTCTCAATTATTGTTGTGTGTGTTTGACTGTCTTCAGTACCGGGTTTAAGGAAAATCACTCACTTGAATGTTGTTGCGTGTAACGCAAGTTAACCGAGTGATGCGTTAACGCTAGTTAACTGAGTGATGCGGTAACGCTAGTTAACTGAGTGATGCGGTAACTCTAGTTAACTGAGTGATGCGGTAACGCTAGTTAACTGAGTGATGCGGTAACTCTAGTTAACCGAGTGATGCGGTAATGTTAGTTATGATTATTTATTGTATGAAAAATAACTACTAATAATTTACCAATAACTAATAATTTAAATAATTAACATTATTAGTAAGGAAATAGTATAAACATTTCTATTAAGAAATAGAAATACATATATTTCTCCTTTTCTTAAAAGTGCAATAAAAATACAGTCAGTTTTAAAAAGACAATTGATGCACCAGATAAAACAAAAGATCATATTTACCAGAATTTAAACGAGAAAAAAAAAACTGTTTAAAAGGAAAGCCATCTGGAACTTCACAAAATTGAATGGTAAATCCGTACAAAACACGGCCAGAATAATGAAATATTGCCATCACCACAATGATCCCCGTTTACATTTTTTTTTCTAGTATGATCGTGTAGTTCTGTTTAATTTGCTTTCGAATCGGACTCGCTCTGCTTTCATTCAAAAAATAAAAATCTCAAGTATATGTTTCCTCCGTTTCTGTAAAAAAAAAGTTAGAACAAACAGTTAAGAAAATAAAAAAGGTCATACTTGAGTAAGAATAAAGTGGGGTACCTTTCTTTAAAAAGTACCACCTGGCCAATTAAACTTATAAGGTAATTATAATGACAATGGTACATGCTTGTTTATTTTAAAAAAAAATCCTTCGTACATTTATTATCACGACATTTTTTTTTTTTTTTTTTTTCGAAATCCAAAAAAACACATCATACAATCATGGCGTGGTTTGTTGTTACGGGAACCCTCTTGAAAAATCTCTTTTCATATTTTTTAAGGACAGGGGAAAAAAATGGAGACGGAAATCTACTCTTCAATTTTAAAAAAAAACTCAGAACTTCGTTTGGAAATAAAAAGAGAAAGAAAAAACAAAATGACAGAAAAGGTAAACAAGGGATGGGAATTTCTCCTTTATTCTTTATTTTTCTTTTGATTCAAAAGAATTTTTTTAAAAAAGAGAGAAGGGTGAAAAAGGGCGCTGCCCTACACTCCATAACAGAGAAATGTTAATCTTACTGATATTTTTTTATTATTAAATACTTGATTATTACAAATGCTTTTTAAAACCCTTGTTTGATTTGTTTCTTTTTTTTAATTTTACGTATCCTTTGAATTTTAGACGTTTTGTTGTTTTTTACCCTTTTCAATTTTTTTTAAAGTATGTCTAATTAATTTTTAAAAACCGTACGAAATCTGAAAGGATTGCTTCTATTGTGATTTTTACGTGAGGAAACTCAGTAGAAATGTTAGTATTTAGTATCAAAATGTGTCTTAATGAAACATATTGTATGTACTACTCATGGTTTTGCACAGTTTCATTTTTATTATTATTACTGGTCTTATATTACTTTGCTTTGTAAGTTTCATCGCACACCTATTACCCCAATTTTAAACCACTTCCCGTCATTCAATCTTCCCCAAATTTTGCACATAGATACAACTAAGGTGAAGAATACAGAAACCAAAAACAAAACCAAAAAAAACAAAATGGCGTCAAATTTATTTGCTTTTTAAGTTTCATCGCACACCTATTACCCCAATTTT
>KZ651102.1:569474-596823 GCA_001010745.2 Gerris buenoi | reverse complement strand
TTTTTTTTTTTTTTTTTTTTTTTTTTTTTTTTTTTTTTTTTTTTTTTTTTTTTTTTTTTTTTTAGTTTATTGTGTCATAATTGTCATCGCCCTGAAAAAGAAAATGATAAAAATATGTAAATACAAAATAGAAGGAAATAAATCCCTTGTATTTTCGTTGTTGTTATTGTTGTTTTTATTGTTATATGGAGGATTTAAGTTTTGAATCGGATTCAATCCCGGATTGGCCTCCAGTTTATTTGTTTAGGTACAAAAACGAGGCATTTGTTTTTAAAAATAGAAATGGTTCAATATGGGGCTCTCCCTATTCGTGTTGAATGGAGCGTATTGGAGGGCCCCGCGGTGCACTGTACCGGCCTTTTGTCGAGCAACTTAAAGTGCCCTTTATTCCGAACAATTTGGACTGGTGGGGGGAAAAACTCCTCGTATAATGAACCGACCTTTTCATAAAAAAAATCCCGAAATACGAGAAACCAGTAGGTGCCAATTTTAATTCGCAAGGGATATTTTTCAATTTAAACTCCACCCGAACACGCTTTATCTCCTTTTTGGCGTTTTTGTACAATAGAATAATGCGTTCGACATTATTAATTTTACATTTATTTTAATTTTTTATGTATTTAACATTAGGAAAATGTTTTTGAACAATGCTTCAAACGATGTTAGACCATTATTTAAAAATTCCTTTTGTATGGTTGAAATTTTCCAAAAGGTATTTAGAAATAAATTAAACAAAAATATTTAAACGAGATTGCAACGTAGTGATTTTAATAATAATGATATTACTAGTATTAACACAATTTAATATTTTATAACTTTATATCGTTACCGGATCCGATAATTCATGGTTTATGTATTATTTATTTGTGAAAAATACGGGGCTATAATAATCAACAACACAATGTAACGCTGTTTGGAAATTCATAATCAGCCAACATAATAATATGTGTTATATACTTGTAACATTTTGTGTCCTAGTTATACAACAACTACCAGCTCAAAAAATAACAAGAAATCTGATATTAATAGCATGACATGTTTCCTACAAAATGTTATTAAACTATATGTACATCTGTAAAACTCAGTGTTATGCCTAGTCCACACCAGTAGACATGTTGCGCGATTTCGGTCTCAGAGACGGTGTCTAGTGATTTGTCTTTAGACATTGGCTAAATAATCGGCGTCTACGGTCTCGTTGCTAGACCGAAAATCGCATGTCCATGGTGTTCCATTTGAAATGGTAGACACAGTGCAACGGTGGACTCGTTGCGCAACGTATCTACAGTGTAGACGCTATAGACAGAGACAATAGACGGTCTCAGAAGACGTCTATAGACATGTTGAGCAACGTGTTTATAGACTGTCTTATGGACCGTTTATAGACATGTTGAGCAACATGTCTATTGGACCGTCCGTGTTGCGCAACGTGTCTACTAGTGTGGACTAGGCTTAACGCAAAAAGTTAACGGACAAGGCGACACACAAATATTGTTCCTAAATGATTGGAAAGCATATCTGTCTAGAAAATTTTAAATTTGGAAACAATAATAATCTTTATCTCCCATTACTGAACGAATGATCATGAGATTTTAGATATGTTTAAACTTCTAGTAGGATCACACTAATATTTTAGCAACACTAAAATTCCGCAGACGGATGAAATTAATTTTATACCATCTATAAAACCATTACACTCCAAATAGAAGGAGTACCTTTGAAGATACAAGTATTAGTAAAATTAATTTGGTGCACTCATGAAAGATAGCAATGTGTGAAAAGGTAAGAATTATCATGGAAACAACAGTAGGATAAATTTGACCTTCCATCCAAATTTAAATGGAATCGGAAAATTTAAATGTGTAGTTTTAAAGATATGGTTGTTCGTAAAAACGACAGATACACACGAGACAAGAAAATGTTCCCTGATGTCATAAAGGATGTCAATCTAGGATTTTGAAATTGGAGTCATAAAGAAATTTCCTTTTTTAAATCGATTCAATGTTTTCGTTACATTCAGTGATTCAGTAACCTCGGAAGCAATAATAAATTATGATAAAATAATTGTGAATACATTAGTTGATCATAATGTAAGTAAGGAGGGGCTCATCATAGTTCTATTTATCTGTTAATTAATAATGATCAATTAAATTGGTTGAATTGTGCTTTTAGTTTAATTTATTTTCTGCTATGATCATTGAACCATTAAATTTCTGAACCCAGGAACTCGTCCTTTTATCAGGTTTGCCTGTTTTGTATTTGCGGGATATAGGTTTTTATTTTTATTATTAACATGCGGATAAAATATATGGTACAAAAGAGAGAATAGGGAAAATGGAGAATATTTGTTTTTTTAAAGAGAAACTTTTTAACGATTTGGACGTACAATGAGTTTTATCGTTTTTTGAAAACTTTTCAAAGCGTATTTCACGGATGTTTTCGAACCGGCTAAATGCTATAAATGTAAGGTATATTTGCATTTAAATGTTAGAGTAAAACTGCTGTTGTTATTTACAGTTTTAGACTATTTTTTTTTGTTTTAATAGTCCCGTAAATTAAAAATAAATCCTTAAGGTTGTTCAAGATTTAAATGACAAAAACTTTTATTAACAAAACCATGTTTAATTAATTTCTCGTAGTATTTATGTTAGGGTTTCAATTACAAATTTTCTTGACGTCATTATTAACACTGTAATAATTAACAGGCTAGTTTCATCACGCTTTTCCCTCTAAATAATTTAAATTACAAATGTTAATTAATTGATCAATGAAAAGAAAAAAATATTCTTTAATTAACTAGAATCATTAAAATGAGATATAAACAACATATAATTTTAACCAAAAATAGATAATTAACAATGGTGTTTATATTTAGCTAAAATTAATTTCTTTTAGTATAACCGCTATACTTGAGACAAATTTTATACACATTAAATAATTACTTTATCAAAGTTAACGGTAGCATTTGTTGATATTGTTTTTCCAAATGTAACATTTCCATAATAGAAATGAGTTTTAGACTTTAGAAGAGAAGAATTTAGGTTCCTTGTCTGTTTGGTGGTCGGTTCGTCAAGGTTTCCTCAAATCACCAAATTAAAAACTATGTGTCCGGTTTTTTATATAATAGACTGCCAATTGGTGTGGCACATAGCTTACTCGCATCCTATAAAGTATTTTATTGATTTTAGCTTTTGCAAGCCATTGTTGTCTAATTTGTTTGTTTTTTAATCTGTCAAAATTTTTTTGATTTTTTTACATGAATTGAAGTATCAATTTAGCAAAAGTTAAAGATCTCAGACGGTTCAAATTAATCTGGGGCTATCTGCAGGTTACTTTCGATAAACTGTAAAAGTTTCATTCAAATCAAATAAGTACTTATGAAACTGTAGGTGTAAATAAACGCATGTTTGTGTGCATGTGGAAGAGACGTGAATGAGCGCAGAAGGTTGAAACTTATGCGAGCCCAACAATGGGCTAACCATCCAAATTTCATTAAAATCGGATGAGTTTTTCTAAGGTATATTGGTTCGCAAAAATTGTGACTGACCGACAGACAGACACCTTATTATTTTTGTAATACACTCCATTTAATAACACTTTGATTTTTCTTTTAACTTTCTTATTACAATTACTTAAAAAGGTTTTATATTATATCAATTTATATTAAAAAGTCTTTGTAAAACTGTTTTACAATATTGTAGTAAGAGTGGGCGAAAAAAAAACCTTTAAACTTTTTTTTAAACAGAATTATTTGCCCATACAAAGATCATGTGTTTTCGTGCTAAAGTAAGGTTTATAGAAAGCTCTGTAGTAATAATATCAGTGTATTAAAACACCACTTAATGTAAAATTAGTGTCTCCTACTAAAATTATGTGTTCTAATCAGGTGTTATGTCTTTAGTTAGAGTAAGTTGTGGAATGCTCTAGTATTAGCCTCAGGACAATTTTACGTAAAAATAGTTACTCCTACCAAAATTACGTGCAACATACTCCTTTTGGTAACAACTGTGGAAAATTGACTTAATTTATTATCAAAAATCAACAGTAGCTATTGTATTTTATTGTCTTGTTTCGGCCCCTTTTGTTATTAAACTGAATCTCTATCTTTACACGTTTTTCAACTTAATGTAATATATTTTAAGAACTGGCCGCCTTAATGTGAAGATCGGCCTACCAGCCTGCTTTTTCCCTAAACGAATTTATAATTAACACCTAATAAATATTACCAAATTGGCAACTATAAAGTGTAATTACTCACTCTATCATCAAAGCAACATTAATTTCAAGGTGTTGAAGAAGTTATTTAATATAATATCTAGATGCATCTTGATTAAAATCTAGTATTCTGATTAGTTGTAATAACATTTTTTAATAAAAAAATATGTAATTTTTCCCGCATATTTTTAATTATTTTCCAATCATTACATTTATTGTCAATCATACTTGTAACTACTTTCTTTATACTTTGCCGCTTTAAATTTAAATATTAAAACGCCATAACATTTTTTAACTCCTACGCTGACTTAGACCGCATAATTTACTTGAATGAATAATAAAAGTGAATGAACTAATACTCAATTAGTGTCAAATTATGTATAATTTATTAGCGGTATCGCCTAATAATTCATAATACCTATAAATATAATTAACACTAGCATTTAATAAAAAAATTGCACGCAAAAGAACCGCAAAAATTATTCCATTGAATTTTCACCGCATGAACGAAATCATTTTCTGACATCAGGGAACAGTTTTGGTCCCGTTTCAGTCTGACCATTTTTGCGAACCAACATTATCTTAAAATTTTCAGCCGATTTTAATGAAATTTAAAAGGTAGGTTATAATTAGTATATTTTTGGTCTCATATAAGTTCCAACATTCTGCGCCCTTACATTTTTCTTCCACATATTCTTTTTATACAATGTTTTACTTCCGAGCTTACCTATGGGACCGTTTTAAAGCACTAAACTGTTGAACTATCTTAACTTGAACTATCTAAATTATGCCTCCGAATAGAAAAAATCCATGACAGAAATCCTTTTTAGACATCAGGGAACATTTTTGGTCCCTATATGTCTGTCTGTCGCTCAATTTTTAGGAACCCACATAATATATTAAAAACTACTCGTCCAATTTAAATGAAAATGGATGGTAGATCACAATCAATAATATTAATGACTTGTTGGTCCCTCATAAGTTTCAACCTTCTGCCATTCGCGTCTTTTCCACATACGAGCAAAGGTACAGAAATTTACGCATGTAAGAAATTTGGATGGAATGTCGAAAGTACTCAACAATATATCACATTTAGATGTCACAAATGATCATGATTTAGAAGGGAAATTAGTGTGCCAATTAGTATGGCACATTGCTTCGTATTTTAATGATTTTACACTTTTACAACCTATTATTGTAAAATTTATTTAATTTTCCCCTAGGTTTTTTAAATATGTCAAATATTGTTTTGAATTTGAAAAAAATGTCTGTCGATCAATGTTTGTTCTGCCAATTATGACTTTAAGTATCAATTTATCAAAATTTTAAGAGCGCTACCGTTTGAAATTAATAACATGGGCTATCTGTGAGCTACTTTCGATAAACTATCTAAATTTCATAAATATCAGATAAGTATTTTTGAAGATATAGGTGTAATTAAGTGTATGTCTGTGCGCATGTGGAAAAGAAGCAAAAGTAGCGGAAGCTATCTGATCGTCCTAAAGACCGAAAAATGTTCTTTCTTTAGAATGATCACATAGCTATTTAAGAAATAAAAAAAATAATGAATTTCAGAAAGAACTATAAAAGTAGTGATGTATCGCAGAATAGCCAATTAAAGATAAATGTATAAATGAAAAATAATACTTGTGCCGTTATTGTATAAGAACTCGCCTATTATTTTCACTCTTAGACTAGAAATCTATCTCCCTTCAAACTTAGTTTTGAACATCTGGGAAATTCCATATGATTGCCTCGTATCACGTTATACTGAAATTAAGTTGTTTTATCCAAACAACCGAAATTGACGGTATATGATATTACTTTTAGTTTTATTATCCGTTATTGAATCTTTTTTTCCTTCTCCTCTATGCGTTTTTATTACAATAAAAAGATAATTTATGTGAACTACCTTTTGTACTGTTATAATAATTCAGTTATTTCCTTTTCCCTTTATAAGTTAATCAAAAGTTATGTTTAAAAAAAAACAAAAAAAAAAAACCGAACTCTATCAGACCCAATAATGGATCAAATTATATATAATAGTTTGTGACCGCATGAATATTAACAAAAGAATGAATCAGGTGATGTAATTTATTGTTATTGTTTTTTTGTTTTTTTTTCTGTTATTTTACTTTCTAATATGCGTATTATATATTGAAAGAAAGTATTGTAATTGTTGTGAGATTGTATTAATGTCGCTTGAGTGAATGAACCTGGGTTGATTGCATTGTTATAGTGATTGTTGCAATTAGTTTTGGCATGTCATATATCTTGACATGGTTTTATATTATAAAATACTATTTCGAAGTGCGTTTCAATAAATTGAGTATATAGATTTATGCTTATTTAACATTAATAGCTCAAACATTTGATTTTGGAATTTTAATGTATTGTCACGCTTTAAGGTCCAAAAGTGTATTTTAAATAATGTTTGCCACCAGTTAGTCTCCACTTCTCATAATCAACTTTTTGTTAGCGTTGCTGGGTGCACACCGAGCGGGGGGAGGGAAGTGATTATTCCAGGAATTGAACCCAGATCTGTGGTCACCATCCATGTTGTGACCACGCTCGATTCTGTTTAACTTTATTGTTAGGGGAGCCATCTTCTCTCCTACTCTCTAGTTACCGAGGTCCCCAACGTTTCTTAGATGATTTTATATGTCTAAAAAGCTTGATTCACCGAGCTTACAAGCAAGATTTATGAAAAAATTGCTACTGTCAATGATGGTATTTAAATATTCAATTCTGAAGTGCATTAATAAGGATATTCCCGTCTAATCTACTCAAATTTTGGATGAAAATAAATAATTTGAGTTTCTAAAATGTAGATTTTACCTAAATAAATTATTGTAATCTATATATATAAAATCCAAATACCACTCACTGACTGACTGACTGACTCACTGACACATCACGATATCTCTGAAACCACTGGACCTACGACCATGAAATTTTGTAGGTGTGTTCCTCTTACCTCCTAGGTGCTCGCTAAGAAATGTTTTAAAAATCCGCCATCTTGATTCAAGATGGCGGCCATTTATATACAAAATTCGACAAGACGATATCTCGGGAACTAATTGTACTAGAACCTTGAAATTTAGAAGTTGGCTTCCTTTTATGAAATTAGTAACTTTTGATAAATAGTTTACCAATCGGGCATTTTGATTCAAGATGGCGGCCATATATATATAAAAGTCAACGAATGTATGTATGTTCTTTATACAAATCTACAGTTGTAGTCAGATCTTGATGAAAATTTGCACAATTGGCCTACAAAGCAAGGGGAAAAAAACTATCAACATGAATTTTCGAAATTTAATTTTTGTACACAGGGGTACGGGGTACAAATGTCAAAGTAATGAATACCCTTCATGATGCATATCGTTGAAAAGCTCTTTTAGAGGACAGTAATTGTTGTTATGTACAGTTTTATCATATTTTCACTTAGGAGGGGGGTAAAATTGAAAAATATAGCTATATCTTATATAAAAAGAAGAGTATCAGTATGATGGTATGTCTTTTATCCTAATTTGATGAATATTTACACACTTTTTCTTCAAAACAAGGTGAAGGTCACTGCCTACATGAGATTACGAAATTAAAATTTTGGTACACAGGGGTACGGGGTACAAGTAATGAATACCCTTCATCTTCATGATGCATATCGTTGAAATGCTCTTTAAGAGTACAGTAATTGTTGTTATGTACCTACAGTTTTGTCATATTTTCATTTAGGAGGGGGATAAATTTAGGATATTTGCAAATTAAATTATCAAAGAGGTGGGGGGTATAAGTAGGAGGGATAGAATCTAGATATTCTCGAATAGTAAAATAATTTGTATGCTTTCCTGGTAGTTTATAAACTTATCAAATATAAAAACACTCCGTAGCGAAGCACGGGTATCCAGCTAGTTACATTATATTTTTGATATCAAACTTACCAATTTTAATTCTGTACAGGCTAAATTATTCTCAACATTTGTACTATTTATGAAATACGCTTAAGGCTCTACCGACCGCACTTTGAGGTTAGGAAAAACAGTAAAATTAGTAGTATGCAGGTTCTAGGCAAGATATCAAAAATCTAAGTACAGGCTTCATACCCAATTTTAATTCTTGTACAATTTAAGCCCTATTTCAACTTCCTATGATAAATAGTACAGGCGCCATTTTAATACGTGTTTTATCGTTGTATTGAAATGGCGCTTGTACTATTTATCATAGGAAGTTGAAATAGGGCTCAAATTGTGCAGAATTAAAATTAGGAATGAAGCCTGTAATTAGATTTTTGATATCTTGCTTAGAACCAATAAAATTTTCATTTTAATGATTTTTCTAACCTAAAAGAGCGGTAGAGCCTTAACGTACTACTTGATCCCATTTTCAAATCAAATCAAATGTAGAAACACTCGCAATTTATTCGCTGATATTTTTGTTAGTAAAATTATTATTATTTTTAATGCATTTATCCATTCTAATGACAGCTAATCTAGCTAACGACAGCTAATTTGAGAGAGCTCTGTCTTAGCTTATGACATCGATGATATTAGTTTTGATTGAGATTATGTATGTTAAAGTACGATAATGAAGGTAAACGTGTGAAGTTAGTAATTTACAAACAGTAAATTAGTAATCAATTAATTAGTATATTGTCACAAAACAGAAATAAAATACAACTATTTTACGTATTAAATGGTTTTACAAATTAGAGAATTGATCAAGAAACTACACTAACTTACTTTTAGTTACTAACTTTAATATCTTAATTACTAAACTATTAACATACAAATGTAATAGCTAAGTCACAACATGTCGTCATTTGGTGAAGAAGTGGGGGGGAGGTCAATGTATCAAGTGAAATCTAATTTTCTTGGAGAGGATTGTGAGTAAAGTCGATTTTAGTTAATTTTACAGTGAAGATTATTTTGAAGTATTCATGTTTTGAAATAATGTATTATATACAAATAGTTCTAGGTTTCTAATCAAACATACCGTATACCACACGGAACGAGGCCTTGCCGTACGTATTTCCATCTCGCACCCTCCCTCTAGTCACACGTTTCCACGAGGATTTCAGGGGGGCTTTAGACTCCCTGAAATCCTCAAATTCACGTGTTTCGTATACACCAGCATACACACACCATCGACTAGGCAACCCTTGTAAATGTACATCAAGTTAAGCTTTACTCCCCCTTCTCCACGAATCCACTACGACCTCCCTCTCTATCCCCCCCTGATGGATTTACAGAGGCTTCACAGCTAACTGACTTCATGCTTTACTCCCTCCGATTTATAGCTGATTTCTGAAACGAACTATGGTAAAAGGAAATGCTAAATAAACAATTTTTTAACATCTGTATATTGGTGGCGCTGGGAGAAATATGTTCAAATGCACAACGCTTTAATCTATTTTTACGACCTTCCTTTTGTGGAAATGTATAAACTAATATTTTAAAACAAGTGGTAGGAATAAGCACATTTTAATAAATCAAACTTAACCCGTAGAATGATAAGAGGGGAGAAAGTAGAAAAATAAATGTTTAAAAAAATGATTAAGTTATTCTGATTGTTATTGGACATGATATTACTCTAAAACCAATTAGTTTTATATAAAGAAGTGGCCCATCCTATTGAGAGGTCACAGTTGGTGTAAATCAATATTGATTTTTTACTAGGATCACAAAAAGCTGTAGGAGCTCGTGCTATGGTTCTGAAACAGCATGACACTGAATATTATGCTGGTACCCAATTTATTAAAGCCGTACTACCGATAACGCCGAGAGCATTACCTCCTGTTCCAGACTACAATCCTTGTGTTTACTTACTTATACAATATTTTTGGAGTGGTGTTTAAGGAGTGTCCACCAAAAGATGCCTCCCTCCACAGCTACTATAGGAGATGAAACGTCGGAAAAAACATTGAACATGACGTGGCAACTAATATATTACTATTTTTTAAAAAATGAATAAAAGTCTATTTTGTAAAAAGTTTCTAAAGTTGGAAAAAATTCCCGGTAGACTATTATAGGGCGTTTCTTTTAGTTCGGTTGTATTTGGTTGAGTTTTGGACATAGGGAGGCAAGTAGCTCTTGTGCGTTGCTGTAACGTGTTGCGAAGGTTTCAAAGCGAGGTAGATCAGGTTACCTCAAGCTTTCCCTTGCCTAACCTTATCCACTAATGGCTCTCGGTTGCTTTTCGCTCTAAAGTTTTTCTTTTTTTGGTGCTTTTCTCCTTTCATTAAGCTTCTTTTCCGATGAAGTGAAAGGGCGTAGGATAAACTCTATTACGCTTTTCCTCTTCTGTACTCCTTTCCCTTCTATTTTAGGTTTTTTTTGCAGCATTATTTTTCCTCTTTTGTGTGTTAAATTTTACAATAATTGAACCTACCGAGATTAAATGATCTTCTGCCCCTCCTCATGGTATTCTACCTTTTTGTAATACTTGTATTATTAGGTACTTGCTTTTCATCAGTACATATACATACAGAAAGCAAAACTATCTTATAAGTATAAGTATAATAGTGCGAGCAGTATAGTAAGTATATTAAGTAAGATAAAGAAATAATGTAAAAATGAAAATGTAAATATTCATAAGAATGGAATTCAAAAAGGTTATTTGAGTTTTTCCATATTTATTTTTTTCATAGTCTATTTTCCTATGTAAAATCTCATTTCTTTTTTATTTGATCTCTTTTGAAGAAGGGTTATTAAACTGTATTACACCATATCGCGTCTGTTTGTTCCTTCTTTGTTTTTAGGAGAACTTTAAAATGGCAACCCTTGTNTTAATCAATTTATTAATAAACACATAGAAATGTGTTCAACAGGTTAATTATACTTCATTTTCCATTTAAAGTAAAATCATATTTATTTTCATCAATATCTCTGAGACTTGATTTTTTCCAGGAAAACGACTTATAAGGTTAAATTCGCCTTTAACAATGGGCTATAAGATTCGTTTCTTCATAATTAACTGGGGACAGCGCATCTATATTATATCTAAAATGTCGCCTCCATAACTATAATCAGTTCGGTGTAAAAGAGCGTCCCTTAAGGTTATTTTTTCCTGTGGGATATAAAATTATGTACTAATTTTGAGCCAGAAATAGAGACACTGTGATAAAAACATGAGACCTTGTGTCCTGGTGAAGTTTCTACTTTCTAACTAGTACCATTCATTTTCGAGAGGTTTGGTCTCTCATTATCATCTGCAAAACTGTTGTAGTACTTATAGAGTTGGTTGGAGAGTTACTCAGTATAATCTGTCTGCCCTCAAGGAACCGAGCGAGTAAATATAATTTCTTTGCAATCGAAAGAGATCATGTCTACTGCCTTGTTGGTGGGGGAGAAAAGTTATTAATTTTTTTGACAAAATTACGCCGAAAATTAAGCACTAACCCTAAGTAGTGTATATATTTGTAATCTACACTTTAATACCTTTCATTTGATACTCCACTCAAAAATTTAAAAAAATATATTTTTTTCCGAGTGACATGAATTATCCGCCATCTTGGATTTCCAGTAAATCAGATCAAACTGCTAATCCTATTTTTTCTATGGCCCAGCACACCGCACATTTTGCATATTTTTCTATATTTTTAGTAACAGCGGAAGTACGATATTAGGGGAAGGGACACGCAAAATTTATGTTTTTTGACAAAATGGCGCCGAAAATTAAACACTAACCCTAAGCGTTATATACAGGGTGGGCCAAAAAAACCGCACTTTTTTTTAACTCTTATAGCTCAGCTTCTGTAGTAGATAAAGATATGGGGTTTTCGGGGTCTGAAAACTACATTCTTCTACTTTAAATTTCATATCAATAATTTTAAAAACGATTGGGTGAAAGCAACGCAATGACGGTTTGAAATAGGGTCTTTAAAAAAGTCGTTGTCCGGGTAGTTATCTTGTCTGGTATTACANGTGCAATATGGCTAATTTGCCAAGGCAACCTCATGAATACTATACTGATCTTTCACTAAGGAGGTATTGATTTGCACTCATAAAAAATCTCTGCCAATTAGTGTGGAATGCATAGCTTCCTCGCGTCCTATTTCGTAAAATTTAATGTATTCGTAAATTAATTTAATTTAAAAACCTATTATTAGTAATAATAGGTTATAAGTATCAATTTAGCATAATTTAAAGAGCGCAGACGGTTGAAATAAATAAAAATAATCTTAATCTGCAGCCTACTTTTGACGAAATATCAAAATTTCATAAAAATCCGAAAAGTACTTTTGAAGATATAGGTGTAAATAGATGTATGTTTGTGCATATGTGGAAGACAAACAAATGGGGTCATAAGATGGAACCGATAATAGGCTAATTTATTACCTACCATTCAAATTGCAATAAAATCAAACAATACGTTGGTTTGCAAAAATTGACCGACAAACCGACAGCCCTACACGGAACCAAACATTTTCCCTGATGTCTGAAACAGATTTTTGATGTTAGTGTTCTAAAACATTTTCGAATGTTCGGAACGATCTCATAGTTTATGTTACCTTTGGTATGCTTGAAAAAAAAAATATATATAAAAACAAATCATTTTTTGATAGATTTATAAAACGGGGGACCTATATTGCTTAAATATTTATGGAGAACAGAGATGATGCGAAAACGAAAAAATTTATTTGTGTTCAAGGCTTCCTCCTCTTTCATTTAACACCCCTCATAACGTAAAAATCCTGTGTGTATAAGAATCTTATATAAAAGAACTTCAATTAAACCTGCTTGTTCATATAGGATGGAGATGCCCATATTTAAGTCGAATCATAATATGTAGAAAGTGTATATTACATTGGTTATAAATTTTTATGTAACGTGTTGCGAAGGTTTCAAAGCGAGGTAGATCAGGTTACCTCAAGCTTTCCCTTGCCTAACCTTATCCACTAATGGCTCTCGGTTGCTTTTCGCTCTAAAGTTTTTCTTTTTTTGGTGCTTTTCTCCTTTCATTAAGCTTCTTTTCCGATGAAGTGAAAGGGCGTAGGATAAACTCTATTACGCTTTTCCTCTTCTATACTCCTTTCCCTTCTATTTTAGGTTTTTTTTGCAGCATTATTTTTCCTCTTTTGTGTGTTAAATTTTACAATAATTGAACCTACCGAGATTAAATGATCTTCTGCCCCTCCTCGTGGTATTCTACCTTTTTGTAATACTTGTATTATTAGGTACTTGCTTTTCATCAGTACATATACATACAGAAAGCAAAACTATCTTATAAGTATAAGTATAATAGTGCGAGCAGTATAGTAAGTATATTAAGTAAGATAAAGAAATAATGTAAAAATGAAAATGTAAATATTCATAAGAATGGAATTCAAAAAGGTTATTTGAGTTTTTCCATATTTATTTTTTTCATAGTCTATTTTCCTATGTAAAATCTCATTTCTTTTTTATTTGATCTCTTTTGAAGAAGGGTTATTAAACTGTATTACACCATATCGCGTCTGTTTGTTCCTTCTTTGTTTTTAGGAGAACTTTAAAATAATATCCGAAGCAGTAAGACCTCTTGCGGGGTGCAATATGGCTAATTTTCCAAGGCAACCTCATGAATATGAATACTATACTAATCTTTCGCTAGCAAGGTATTGATTTGCACTCATAAAAAATCTCTGCCTATTAGTCTGGAACACATAGCTTCCTCGCGTCCTATTTCGTAAAATTTAATGATTTTATTCTTTAAAAGCCTATTATTAGTAATAATAGGTTATAAGTGTCAATTTAGCAAAATTTAAAGAGCGCAGACGGTTGAAATAAATAAAAATAATCTTAATCTGCAGCCTACTTTTGACGAAACATCAAAATTTCATAAAAATCTGAAAAGTACTTTTGAAGATATAGGTGTAAATAGATGTAGGTATGTTTGTGCACATGTGGAAGACAAACTAATGGGGATATAAGATGGAACCGATTATAGGCTAATTTATGACCTACCATTCAAATTGCAATAAAATCAGACAAGTAGTTTTTAAGACATGCTGGTTTGCAAAAATTGACCGACAGACAGACACGGAACCAAAAATGTTCCCTGATGCCTGAAACAGATTTTTGTCTTGGAATTTTTGATGTTAGTGTCCTAAAACATTTTCNCCTCATAACGTAAAAATCCTGTGTGTATAAGAATCTTATATAAAAGAACTTCAATTAAACCTGCTTGTTCATATAGGATGGAGATGCCCATATTTAAGTCGAATCATAATATGTAGAAAGTGTATATTACATTGGTTATAAATTTTTATGAAAAACAACATTTATTTTAAATTATTATCTTCACTTAAAAACTTTAAACACATATTTTATATTACATTTATAATAAAAAAGTGGAAATGCTCCATTTTATTATTCATTTAATTAATTTAAGGACTTTAATTGGAATATGACAAGTAACGAGCTATTTCTTTCCCAATTAAATTTGTCGTAAATATTTCAAGCAACTTGTTAGGAATAAAACAAGAGCGGCTTTAACCAGTTTCGTTAAGAATTTGCACTGATTTATAAGGTAAAGGTTGGGAATTAGAAATTAATTAATAGCTTTGATTCGACAAACTCGATCAAAACTTTCTCATACACTTAGTGTTTCTAAAATGAAAACCGATAATATATAATTTAATCAATTTATTAATAAACACATAGAAATGTGTTCAACAGGTTAATTATACTTCATTTTCCATTTAAAGTAAAATCATATTTATTTTCATCAATATCTCTGAGACTAGATTTTTTCCAGGAAAACGACTTATAAGGTTAAATTCGCCTTTAATAATGGGCTATAAGATTCGTTTCTTCATAATTTACTGGGGACAGCGCATCTATATTATATCTAAAATGTCGCCTCCATAACTATAATCAGTTCGGTGTAAAAGAGCGTCCCTTAAGGTTATTTTTTCCTGTGGGATATAAAATTATGTACTAATTTTGAGCCAGAAATAGAGACACTGTGATAAAAACATGAGACCTTGTGTCCTGGTGAAGTTTCTACTTTCTAACTAGTACCATTCATTTTCGAGAGGTTTGGTCTCTCATTATCATCTGCAAAACTGTTGTAGTACTTATAGAGTTGGTTGGAGAGTTACTCAGTATAATCTGTCTGCCCTCAAGGAACCGAGCGAGTAAATATAATTTCTTTGCAATCGAAAGAGATCATGTCTACTGCCTTGTTGTGTTGACCGTTATATGAACCCAATAAAGTGACCATAGTGCTTAATTACAGATCACATTAGAAATCACAGATTTCAGTAATCGCTCAGTGATATGCTACAATACAAGTCTGCCACTCTCAGACTTTATTGGACAACCCTGGTAAATGTATTATATTGAAACAAAAATATCTTAGTCATTAATCTACAAATCCAGCAAGGAAACGAAGTAAGGTTGTCTTGAATTGCTTTCAAACATGTAATAAATGTTTTAATAGACTATCGAATTTTGCTCGCACAATAATAACACCTCCTGTTGTTCGTACATCAATAGCAACATGATGATAAAGTTTAATAACTAGCCATACATATTTAAAAACGGAGAACAAAGAGATTACGGATTTTTTTTTTTTTTTTTTAAAGATGAATGATCCGGAGGAATTGATACAATAATTTATGTTTTTTTAGACTGTGGTGTTTTGAATACATATGGTGTGGACGAGCCCTGTTCTCTACCCATTATTTTTATTAGAAGTATCGGTTCGGTATTGCGAGTAAAAAAAAGGAGCTCTTTTTTGTGCTCTTAGTCTTTTGGGAGCTGGAAAAAGCTTGCTATGGTGTCTGCTAAACTAAATATTTGATCTGAAACGAGGGAAATAGAGTGAAGAGGGGAAAACAATGTTAGCCGCTGTGTCTGTTGGCTTGTCTCACGGGACGCTGTTTTGTGGACCCTATTTGTTAGGAGTTGATGCCTGATTGAGGGAGAGTTTCCCTTTGTACGGAGAGGATTGTGGATCGGGGTATGGACTTCCAACCAGCCCCAATCTGCAGGTATTTCCTACCAATTTTATCCTTTATGTTCGTATGTGTGTTTCCCCCCGATCGTGCCGTCGGCAATTAAAATATTGGTTGATTTGGTTCCATTTCCTCCCTCCCACCATCTCTTTGTGTTTTATCTCGTCGTGGGAGGGGGATGGAAGTTTGGATTGTGTCGCGTGTGAGAGTATTTTTCTCTACGATATCGACGCACACTTAGTCAGGGCTATTGGATAAAAAGTTTTCAATTCGAACCATTCCATAAAATATAACTGCGAAAAGGATAGATTTTTTTTCCGTCACAAAATGTTTAAATCCTAGGTAAACATTGAGGTTTTTCTCTGCATTCCTCAATCTACTAGTTCTAAAAAAGTTAATTTAATTTAGAAGCTAGACAACATGTTCTATACACTTGGCCCACATGGTGTTCTTGCTCACCTCCGGGTATTGAAAAGATAGACAATCAAAAAATGTTCACTTTAAAAGGCTTCTGATGGAAAATCTTTTCCGCAGTTTTTTAAAATAGAGAACTAGTAGTTTGTATATATATTTTTTAATCTTTTTTTCTAGAATGTATAAACCTTAGTATTTTAAATAGTTTAAAAATATAATAAAACAAAGAAATATAAAGATCTCCAGCTTGTATAATTTTTGTATAATTTTAGATCTAATATCGTTGCGGTCTGAAAAATGATATTTTAAGTCCAAAATTTAAAGACATCTGATTATTTATGAAAACATTATCTTATTTGCCGCACTGTGTGTGTAGGGTTTATTAGCCCACCAACAACAACAACAAATGTTGAGGTTCACACAACAAAAAACACTATAGAAATTAATAATAACGATTTAAAAAAGCTGCACATGCACACTAAATTTATCGCCTTTGCTGTGAGTTAATGGGCTTAAGTTCTATGCTTATTTAAGTAATGCTAATTTAACAGGCCTGATCAATAATTTTTACTCCAGATTGTTATGATCTTGCTGTAGATTCTCTCCAATTTCTATCATTAATACAGGTTAATAATACAGATTAGTGGGCTGGATTAGGGCCGCTGTTAATCCCGCAACGAAATCTTAAAATCAATTGTTTTAAGCCAGCTTAATGCTTTTATATAAAAATTTACTTACTCTTACTATTTACTTACTCTCTATACGGCTATCTGTCAAAACGACAAACAGGCATCAAAGAAAAACAATCAAATACCGACTTTATTTCTCTTTTTCTTTTGAAATAAAAAATATATTTTGAACACAGAAAACAGGGTTGCAAAAATTAACCTTATGACTAGCATACGCCTCACCTCTCTCAATAAATTTGCGGATGTTTTGGTGATTAAAGTAACTAGTGTGGCCCCATTCTTTGAACATGCCTAACCTCTGGACATTGGTGATTTGACTTGCTAATTAGTTATCTTGTTTTGTTTTAAAAAAATGCATGGCTCCATCGAGAAGAAGGTTGTTATAACACTTTGTTGTTGGTAGAGTCACATTTATTTTTGGGAAATTTACAGAAATCGGTGTTAATAACTTGGTGTGCAAGGCAGTTGTCTGCAGTGAGCGTCCTTTATCTAAAAACTGAACATTTTTATTTATTAACAGCTGATATTGGATCAAAAATAGTAATATTTCTAATTTTTATTAAAAAGCCTCTTTTTCCAGTTTTTCTATTTTGCCCCCCTCTTAAATAAAAGTATGACAAAAGTGAACATAACAACAATAGCTGTACTCTTAAAGAGCTTTCCAACGACATGGGTCGTAAAGGGTATTAATACCTACTATTTCAACTTTTTTACCCAGTACTCCGTACCCCTGTGTACCAATTTGAAACATTTTGGGTTTATACCTTCCTGTGACACTATGACCGTGCCGAATTTTATACGGATCGGTTCAGCCGTTCAGGAGGAGTATGTGTCCAACCAAATGCTAAGTGCAGTAAATGAGCTTCACTTCTCTCACCGTAAAAGAAGGTTTGTGCATCTACGGAAACAATGAAATCTTTGAATTCTGAGGCATAAAGTAATTTCGTTCTTCATAATGATCACAATGTACAAATAATTATGCAATTAATTATTGCATAATTACAAGTAATTTAACATGAATGTACTAAACGTACTAAAGTAATTATTGTACTAAAGTAATTTACAATGAATGTACTAAACAGAATTGGTAAAATTCCCCAAAACGCATACCAAAAAACCTTTATTATCTAGAAGCAATATCCCTATCAAGATCGATTTCTGTATAACGATTACGGCTGTTTAAAACGTGGATAGCTTCAGGGTCACCATAAAATAAAACCTCATAACGTATCTCGGATATCTAAAAAGCTTATCTAAAAAAAAAAAAAATACTTCAGATAAAAAAAAGGTAGTAACAATAAAAGTTTTGAGAGATAAAATAAAGTTTAAAATCCTTAGTGGAAAAGAAGAGAAGAAAAAGTTTAAGTAAACTTTGAGAAGAAGGAAACGAAAGAAGACAGTTAATCACTGGACAAAGTAAGCAAACTATAATAAAACCTGCAACGGATTACTTAAATAATTTTCCGCAACTTAGGCAAGAGGAAGGTACCTCGAGAAATAATCCAGCAAACTCCTTCTGGTTACACTTCACAATTTTAAAATTGGCCGGATGCAATAATACCAAGTTAGAATTTTCTTTTCTCTTGGAAGAAAAAAAAGAAATTCAGAAGAAAATAATTATACTTAGAACTTTGTAGTACTCTAAAAAAAAAAATTGTCTTGATACTTTTTTAAATTTATTTATCCTTATAAAAAATAGGTGTAAGGGAAGTTATTAAACTTAATAAATATTTATGTATTGATGACCTAAAAAAAACCTGATCTGGTGAAAAACCTCCAAAATTTTAACAGACTCAAATTCGAAAANATCTTCTATCTAGCTACTCTTCCACTTTCCAGCTGTCACCAAAATTGGTAAGTAACATTTCTTTCACACATCCTACAGTCTACTTCTCTGAGAGTCCCGCGCTCTCATTCGCAATTTACCGCACATACATAAAGTACTATATAGTTAAAGAATTAGCTATAATTAATTGTCATCGTCAACTTAAACAGTCTGGCAATTTCAGTGGCTCATAGCTTCCTCGTGCCCAACTATTGGACGACTTGCTTCATGCGATTTCGATTTGTTTAGATATCCATTAAGGTCCCTCTTATAATTAACCAATAATATATTTGCGTAGACGGATAAAATTAAATATGGGGCGATCTATGGTCTACTCTCGATAAACTGTAGTCCGTCTGAGAGTATTTGTGAATAATAATATAACATAAAGTTTATGTGCATGCGAAAGAGAAGGGACGCAGAAAGTTTAAATTATTTTGGGACCAACAATAATATTGACCTACCTTATAGTTCTTTACCATACAAAAATTCTTCAAAACCTCACGAGTAGCATTTAAGATATGTCGGACCACGAAAGTCTTGAAAGACAGACAGACGCGAGAACAAAAAAATTCCCTTGATGTCTGAAACGGATTTAGGTCTTGGAATGTTTTGAATTTGGAGGCATAAAAAGAGTTATCTAGTTCTTCAAATAGTCCATATTGCACTTCCGTTACCGAGCTTACCTTCCTTTGGTAAGCTCGGAAGCAAAAAATATTAACTTATAATTTCGTTATCATTTACAAAACGAAAACAAAAAAATATTGTTCTACAATAATTCTAAATAGTACTTCTCCTTAATTTTCAGACGTGTCGGTCTAAAAGACGCCAAACTTAGGGAAAATGCTGATGAAACATATTTTTAAATGGTACATAATATTGGCAATCATCTTACTAGAGAAGCAGATTCTATCAAAGCTCGAATCCTGATGGAAACACTTTTAGTTTGCTTTGGCTAATTTCATTTTTAAACCCTATGTGTATAAGTTAAGACTTAACACAAAGGCATGGTTTTTTTATGTAATTATAGTTACTAGTTACAGCGTTCCTATAATACTGTATTTTTGTCTCCCTAATAATTATTCCTTTATAATCTGAAAGGTAATATTTCTATTGCACTCTCTTCCCCATTTTCAACATTAATTAACTCTTTTTTTCCTGATATTGTTAGTTGGGGTAATCTAGTACGAGTTTTAAAGAAAATTAGGTAGGGTTTATGAGGCTACTAGTTACGCCACCATTATATCTATAATTTAATTTATCGAGGTTAAAAGAATGCAAAAAAAAGGGAAAATTGAGTAAAATAATGATCTTTAGTAAATGAGTTGTTGAAATAATTTTTTGAGGAATAATTTTTACTTTGAGGATCAACGATTAAAATTTGAATCCAGGTCAGTGTTTTTACTCTCTTAATTTTCTTCACTAGAGGTATTTTTAATTCACTCCACAAATTTTTAATATCATTATACCAAATAAATAATCTTTAGGGGGTGGTTCGTCATGAATATTTCATGTTTTTTTTTTGATCCAAGGTAATAAGCCCTTTGGAGAGGGGAAGGTGTGGCCCGAAGGGTTTTTTTAAACTTTAAAAAGACCTCGAAGGAAAGCTATATTTTAAAAAAGTTATAGCCTTTAAAGTCGTTTTCTGCCTTGAGGTGTCTATTTTTCGCTTTTCTTGATAATCCGACGTTAAATTGTCCCCCAAGACTCCGAACGCCACGGGTTTTTTTTTTTTTATTAAAAGAAATCATCATAGGTGTTGGAAATCGGCCAGAACTTGAGATAGGTACGTATGTGCCTATTAGTCCAATAATAGAACGTGAGGAAGCTTTATGTCACACAAATTGGTATCTTATTCTCTCTTTCTCTTCTTGACAGAATTAATTCTTCCAGAAAATCTGTTTGGATTTGTCCAAATTAATGTCAAACTTATTTAGGGTCTTTGAAAATTGGGTCTGAAGTTAAAGATGGACTATAACCGACCCCTTTCGATCTTAAAAACTGGTATAGTAGTCTATGCAAGCAAAAATGTTAATTTAGTGGTCAATCTATTTGTACATTTTAGTATTACCCTACCCTACATATTTATACGTATTAGCATTTATATTCTTTTCCTCTATTTCTCTAAATCATTACAAAAAAAAATAAATAAAAAATCTAAAATTACTAATTTTTGAATAACGTAGATTGTCTTAAAGGATTTTGACAGTGATCTCTGCAGTATCAAAATATTTCTAATCAATTATTTTCATTTTCCTTTCCTTATCTATTTTATTTACCTTTTTATTATACTTTGAAGCTCTAGAAGGCGTTAATGAATTTAATCAAAATTCCAGTAAAAGGGTTAAACCTCTGTAATAGAGATATGAGCCTCGAAAATTGGAATCCTGAGAAAGTCTCTTAAACTTTTCCGGTAAATAGACAGGGAACCAGGCCTGACAGAAATTCTTGTTATCTACCAGATTAATTTTGATCCTTTGCCGGAAACAACGTTCACTTCTTCGCTATCATTAAAGAAGTTGAAAAAAAAAAACCCTTTTTTAAATGTTTAAATCTAATTCCTGCAAAGTAAATTTACGTGATATTTTAAATTCATTTGAAAAAAATATGCTAGGCTCGGAAATAAAGTAACGGTGCATACTTAATCAAATGCCTTTGTAATAGAACCTTACTTCAGTTTAAAAAAAAAAATCTGGACGGTAAAAATAAGAAAAAGTTAAAATTCAATCTTTCTCGAAAACAAAAGGATCTGAAAAAGTTTGATTAAAACTCTCAAAGAGATAATTCGTTTGAATGATATAAAACTCAGGGAATCCTTAGAAAAGGGTCATGTTCTAAACTATAATAGCCCTAGTTGGAAAAAAGGAGAATTGAAAAAAAAAAAACGAACGGACATTGAATCCGGACAAGAGAGAGAGAGAGAGAAAATGTGGCCGAACAAAACTGGAAACATATTTACTTGAGCTTCTCTGTTCCTTGATTAAGAGGAAGACGGGTGGGAGTGGGAGCCTTAGGAACATCGTTTACTGAACAGACGACGTACAATAGAATGGAGAAAAAAGACAATAATTCGAAAAACCCTTTAGTTAGGAGGTAAAAATAGAGTGAAGCGGGAAGAGAGAAAAAAGGTAAGATCTACTACAGGCCAGATGGAAAAACGAGGGAATTAAACCCGTTTATAGATGGAAAATGCGGAGTTAAAGAACGGATAGAGCGAGGGGAAGTAGGGACGGGATAATGGAGTTGAGGACCTCTCCTTTCTCCAATAGACGACACAACTCCACGGAGCACAAAAAAACCTAGAGAACATTGGAAAGCGAAGAATGGGAACAGTCCCTTCTGACGCCTGCCAATAAACAGACCAAAATAAACTGACATAGGATACTGACGATCGATAATTCTTTATGAAAAAATTAAAATCGAGTTGAATAGAAGCAAAGATATGGAACAAGAGTTAAGGTAAGTTTTCCAAGACGCAACTCTAGCTATGGACGCTCAACGGTAGTCGCTAAGAACTATAGTCGGGCGACTATAGTTCTTCTGAATTTGCATGTTAAGAGTCGCTCAGCTAGGAAAACGGTAACATGTAAACTCAAAAGAGAAGTCCTTAGCGATAGTTGCCCAGCGAATATTGCTTGAACGTCTCTCGCTGGAATCGCTTGTAGGAAAATAATGGTTTAGAGTTGTTCAAAGCAATCGGAAGTTTTCATATTGTGCCATATTGGGCCTGATATGCTCTGTTTCAACTCAATTTCAATCTCTTGAATACAAATACATCAAAAAACGTTATGAACCGTATTCATATGGTCACTATGACGAATAGATAGACAAAGAAAACTCTAAAGTTTAAACTAACAACAATCAAAAGTTTTATTCCTGCTTAAGTAATTGTAGGAAAACTATTTATAGCTTATGGTACCTTGACAAGGAAATCGCATCACAGGCATGGTCAGTCAATAAATAATATCTTTCTGAAGTGTTCTCCAAATCTAGACTTTTTTAGAATTTACTTAGAGTTAAATTATAATTTTGTACCTGTACATCTTATGGTAAATTCTCTAGACAACTTGTTTTATATTTCAGGGGAAAAATACACTTTTTTTTTAGACCAGTGGTAGCCAACCATTTGAGAGAGGGATACCCTATTTAGTAAGCCAATAATCTGTCGTCCACCATATAAAAAAGAGCTTTGAAAAAGATATATCTTGGGTATCAACAGATAATAGTCTATGACAGTGATAGTGAAGCTATCTATGATACGCGTGTAAGAGGTGAGACGCCGACATTTTGTGTGATACGTGGATATTAATCATAATTTTTTCCTCTAAAAACGTAATAAGTGCGACCTGATTCCTAGCGTTAAATAATAGTAAAACCAATAAAAGAAGCCGAGTGATAGATTAATTTGTTGTTAATTAGCCTTCTACGTGTCATAGTTATCACGCTTCAGAGGCTCAATTCGATAGTTACTACTCATATTTAATTTATTTTTTTATGCGATATTTTTGACATAAAATAAATATATAAGTTATTTATGAATTCAATCTTACCAGATAAGAATTCTTCAATTTTCCAGTTTCATAGCGTGTCTGTTCACATAACCTGTTGTTAATTAGCCTTCTACGTATCACATAATATATAATGCACAGATTAAGGTTTTAAATAACAGTTGTATACTTGATTGAATTTACAAGACATACTAAAGACTTTATAAGACATACTAGCGCTTTTTGTTCTTAAGAACGGTAACATAGATTCCTTTACCTTCGGTAAGCTCAAAAGCAAAATATAACCATTTTTTTACTTTTACGAGCTCTAATTTCACATAAAATTGGATATATCTAGATTTGAAATGACTTTCGTTAATCTAGGTTTTTTAAATTGAGTTTAATTAATATTAATTTAAGATTTTATTAATCTTGGTTTTTTATGAATTTGGTTGACACGGCACGGTGTGTCAACAAACTGTTCGCCTTCCATTAATGGTGATCTCTTATAACTATAACACACTTTACAGACGTTCCCATGCATTTACGAAAGTCGGTACAATTTTACGTGATAGTTTATTCATAAGATTTTATGAACTGATAAAAGTAATCCTGACTCTATCAAAGTTAATTAGCTTAGCTTATTTTACAGTATAAACATTTTAATTTGTGTTTCTTGCTAATTTATAGTAATACTTCAAAATGTCGAATATTATAACGAGGCGTCCAGTCATTATTGGATCATGTCCAATAAAAAAGCGTTGACTATTTTTCGCTTTTCTTGATAATCCAACGTTAAATTGTCCCCCAAGACTCCGAACGCCACGGGTTTTTTTTTTTTTATTAAAAGAAATCATCTTAGGTGTTGGAAATCGGCCAGAACTTGAGATAGGTACGTAATTTTAACAAAACACATCACTAAATGTTGTCCAGTTGTTTAGATCAATAGCAATTAGCAATAATAGGTCAATATAAAATAATTATAAACAAATTATGTTTTTGTATAAAGCTTTACTGAAAGCTTAATCTTGTCTGACTAATATGATCGTTACATTCCTTTACTAGAATTTCTCCTTGAAGTTGTTAGGTAAGTTTAACGATACTGCATCATTGTGTAATCAAGAAGCATTGATAATGTAGATTTCAAACAACTATTTCAAGAATTTGTTGAATTCCTACCCGTAGAACATTGGATCACAACTTTGGGATTTAACAAAACAACTGAGTACAGTGTTCGTTTAAGTGCTTAGGGCGAGAGTTTAGGTGCCAAGGCGACATATAAATCTTCTAGAATGCTTAGGATCAAGATCTCCCTACGACTTTCACTCCGAGAAATTCCGTCCAACCTAAACTGAGACAATCAAATCAAACTCTTTAAATCTCGAGGAAGTTAGAAAAGGGGGAGATTAAATGAGATTTCATGCCATGAATAAGGATAAGCTTGAGATCAGGCTCTTAAGAACTCCAAAGCGACTTTAAAGGATTAAATAATATGGTTTATAAATGTTTGGTTTATGTTTCTCTGCCATCAAATTGTTTCTCTATCCAATCAAATTGTTAAATCAAATTATCGACGAAACTAATGAAGACGCTGGATGCACGATTGACAAGGAAACACCATGTTTACAAGATTTTAAGGAGTCACTTTATCCACGAGTTAGAGCTTGAGAGGAAATTGATAGGAAAGTAAAAAAGGGATAGAGTTTGGGAAGATAAGGGAGAAGATGGTCCCTGGGATTTCATCCCGTGGGACGTGGAAGACTTGGAATTACCGACTAACTGTTGACTCACCTCTGCTACATTAACATCTTTATTCGAAACCATTCCCAAGAGTGTTGTACAGAAGGGGAAGATGAGTAGAGATAGGGATCCCTCGACGGCAAACAGATTCCAAGTCTTCAGCACGGGAGCAGCAAACCGATAAAAGGAAACGGCCCGCCCTGATCACAATTTGTAACGATATCATTCAGGCCTCAATCAGCTCAAGCTTTTCAACCTTGAAAATTAAGAAGGGGGAAAAATATGCAAATTGTTTTATATTTATTTCTTTAGAAACATCCAGCAATCAAAACGTTTCTGATGATTATAAGAATACATATTTTTGCAATTCAAATTCAATACATTTAAATATGGATCTAAATAAACGACTATAAGAAGATATGACGCTTCACTTTTGTAAGTGTGAATATATCGCAATGCAGTAATCGCTAAGCATGGACAAGTAGGAAGAACTCAGGGTTTAAGGATTACAAAAAACTTGAATTTATATAAACAGCTTGAATTTATTAGTTAATTAACATCACAACTATTAAGTTCATATATCATATTCGATCTAGAAATAACACGTTGATAAGTAGCAATGTAAGACATCTTAGTCTTGTTTGAAGCCATTTTCAAAATCAAAATCTAAATAGTAAATAAATAGTTTCCACGAAGAATTATTATTAACTAATTACGTTTAACAATGGAAATTAGAAAAATAAAATAAGTTTCTTTTGTAAATAGAATTTTTAAAGTTCCTAAAGGAGATTTTTTTTTTTTTTTGTGGAGATACTTAATGTTTCCATATAACGTAGGAAAAAACTCATTTGCCGCTGCCGGTTCGGCAACTTAAAGGTAACTGCCCAGATTCGCATTTTTAGAATATTGTTCTAAATAAGTTCTGCTTAGCTGAAACCTCAAAAAACGATACATATACATTTTTTCCAATCCATGGATAAGTGGTTTCCATTTTCTATTTATATATTTTCCCAATATGTCATTTAGCCAACTGTATTTTACTCGAAATATCCATCTGCCCTCCAATGCCGCGATTTCCTGCGTTTTGGCTTACGTTAATTTTTTTTTGTTCTCTCTGTTTTCATCCTAATTAACAGCGATTACACAAGTAATCAGTTAAGAGCATTATAATGGACTATTTGGAAGAATAATTTTAATAAAATAAGGTTATAACTAAAAATAAATTTATTGAGCTAAGAACATTAAGTTCCAAACAGGAAGTGTCTCTTAAGTAAAATTTTATTGTGACGTAAAAGACCTTTGAAAAAGCCGATACAAGGAGTATAAATAAAATAACCAAACTTTGGCAGGTTAGGAAAAATGGATACCCCTCTTTGAAAAGAAGCCTACTGAGAGGGTTGCCCCCCGGAAAATGGAAAACCACCGCCTTTTCTCCCTTAGAATAGATATTCAGCAAATGATTTATAGCAACCATCCCTTGAGTATAGCAAGAAAAAAAAAATCTTGATTGCCCTCTATATCTATATATTATTTAATTTATCGCCTAACACAGGAAAATAATATCTACGGTTAGAAGGGAGTGAAGAGGGAGGGGTCGATTCACTTCATGATAACGGAGATAAGCCGAGATGGGGGAAAACTATAGTATAAAAAACCGGGCTTTTGTAATTGGCGAGGCAGGAGTTTTTCGCGGTTTTTTTTTCTCAAGCTTTATGTATATATATATTGAGACGCCGACATTTTGTGTGATACGTGGATATTAATCATAATTTTTTCCTCTAAAAACGTAATAAGTGCGACCTGATTCCTAGCGTTAAATAATAGTAAAACCAATAAAAGAAGCCGAGTGATAGATTAATTTGTTGTTAATTAGCCTTCTACGTGTCATAGTTATCACGCTTCAGAGGCTCAATTCGATAGTTACTACTCATATTTAATTTATTTCTTATGCGATGTTTTTGACATAAAATAAATATATAAGTTATTTATGAATTCAATCTTACCAGATAAGAATTCTTCAATTTTCCAGTTTCATAGCGTG
>KZ651102.1:546941-560952 GCA_001010745.2 Gerris buenoi | reverse complement strand
AAATTCAAATAATTACTATCTATAATTTAATTTTAACGTTAATAAACTTATTGATTAGAGAATTGTTAATATTATATCTAACTTTTTTTGTTTTAAATAAATATAAACATAAGTATTTCTTGTTGAATAAATTAATTTAAAATTAAAATCTTTCTATATTTTTTTTCTCCCTTCTGGAGGTAAAATCTTGTACGTACCTCGGGAGTAAAAATCACTTGCACCCTCGCGATAATTAACTCCCTCGGCTTCGCCTCAGGAGTGAACGTTATGGTTCCCTCGGCTTCGCCTCAGGAACCAACTTCATCGCTTAGGGTGCAATCACTTACTTTCCTCTCTTGGTGCGTAAATAACTATTGTTGAGAGTCATAGTTGAAGACGATGTGTGCACTAGTTGAAGAGGGGTAACTAGTGCCTTCCTACAGTACCCTATATAACTACACCCCTTCCTAATCCTTACAGCTCGAACATATATTTGAGATGACATGGATGGCTATACATATATGTAACAATACATATACATATCCATACAGGTACAGGTATAAGATGATTGAGATTATTTGATAGTATTAGTATTTGGTATTAATGAGATACTTTCCACTATTTTTATAAATGTATCATACTTTATACTTATCATAAACTTCTTATTATATCAAGTTGAAAATTTATATGCCGATTTCAATATTACTTTAGACAATTTATACGAAGTGTTATAAATTTTACGTTAGAACATTTAGTGTTGGGGCATTTGTCAATAAAGTCCGTGGGATTTTGAAAGAAGCAAGTATGAGATTGGTGGTGATGGATAGGTAATGAGCTGTAGAATCATGTATACCCGGGTGTTTTGGTCCCAAGTGTCCAAGCCGGTGTATGACGTCATATTTCCAAGATGGCCAACACGTTGATTTTTATCAAGATTTTTGTGAGAACATTTTTTATTCAAAACAAGACAAGGAACAAAAAATGTCTTTACAACAAATGCCGAAACTATTACCGTTTTTAAAATAAATGCATTTAAATGCAGAAAAATATGAGGAAATCAGTACATAAACATAAGTGCCATAAAGGAAAATAATAAAATGATTTTATGTTAAGCTCCCCTTCAAGCTTCTCTGATGTGACGACGGTTCCTTGTAAGAACTCTTCCACTGGGCAACTTGATGATGTATTTTCTGTGAAGTCCCACTTCCACTACTTCGACTCATGGTCTGATTCATCATCTTTAGATGATTTCTTGTTCACTCTTTTTGAGGTACGCTTTTTAGTACTCATTGCACTAATACCGACTGCGCGATGTGTAATCAACTATACACATTTTATAATAACTATATATTTTATAATAAGTAAACACACACTAAAATCTAATAATAAATACTCCTGTCATAATATGTCATTTCACTTGACACCACAGGAAGTAGCTCATTGCACCCGGGCGGGTGGAACAGGGAGTAATGAGTAAATAAGGGAATCATGAAGTCTCATGATTCCCTTTAGTGTTGCCCTAGATAAAGCACACGTAAATAAGATTGGTGCTAATACACATTTCATTTACTAACTTTTGTTTCATGTCTAAATCTGTAATTTCATCTTCACACATATCATATAACATCCACTACGGTTGCCATAGTGATGCATCAGTAAAAGAAACAAACAAGTTAAAAGTGAAATAATAATTTCTAAATGTAGATTAACTAATCTATTATTTAAATACATCAGTTGTCAATACCACTCAATANATTTCCAAGATGGCCAACACGTTGATTTTTATCAAGATTTTTGTGAGAACATTTTTTATTCAAAACAAGACAAGGAACAAAAAATGTCTTTACAACAAATGCCGAAACTATTACCGTTTTTAAAATAAATGCATTTAAATGCAGAAAAATATGAGGAAATCAGTAGATAAACATAAGTGCCATAAAGGAAAATAATAAAATGATTTTATGTTAAGAGTCATCATTTGAGTCCGACAGTTGTATTAGATCGTTATTTTCATTGTTACTACATTGTACACCTTAGTGATTGAGCCCGGCTATTGCAGTTGACAGAACTGCGTCCCTTGTCACAGCCGCAGTGTACCAATTGTAAAATAACTTCTGGGGCACATGGTATAGTGCTCAAACACAAAATCATGTTATTTTCCTTTGTAGCACTTATGTATATGTACTGATTTCCACATATTTTTTTTTATTTTTCTGCATTTAAATGCATTTATTTTTAAAACGGTAATAGTTACGACATTTGTTGTAAGGACGTTTTTTGTTCCTTGTCTTGTTCTGAATAAAAAATGTTCTCACAAAAATCTTGATAAAATCAACGTCTTGGCCATCTTGGAAATATGACGTCATACACCGGCTCGGACACACTTGGGACCAAAACACCCGGGTGTACATGATTCTACAGCTCATTACCTATCTATCGCCACCAATCTCATACTTGCTTCTTTCAGAATCCCTTGGAATTACATATGCCCCTGAACTAATAAGATATTAGTAAAAATTGTTCCTTATTCAAATTTTTAATTGTAAGGTCATGGTTACGTTAGAAGGTTTGCATGAGCATTGAAATTAACCAATTTTGTCTAGATCAGCTATCTTTTACTCAAGTTATCGTCGGACAAACAAACTGATAATATGTATATGTTGTGGAATGAAGTGTGTATGTGTATACGATGTCTGAGTGATGTTAGAAGGAAGTGAAGATGTATAGAATAATAATAGAAGAAGACCAAGGTGAAAATGAGAAAACTGTTAGGTTTTCATTAGAAGGGAAAAGGATTTTATATATTTTTCCTCGGGACTTCCCGACGGTTCTCCTTCCAACGACAAAAAAAAAACTTTGAAAGCGGCCTTGGTTTTCTTTTAAGCATGAATTCTGCTCAAGTTTCAGCGTTTCCTTCCAGGCTGTTCTTTCTTTGCTTTTCTGTTTACATCCTCTGCTAAGGAAGAGGACCGGAGAAAGATTTTTACCCTAAATTTCTTGCTGGTTTTTCTCTGCGCTTAGTTCCGCCTTTACTTTTACGTAGATTTTTTTCCATTCTTCTGGTGTTCTTTACAGAGGTTTTTAAGTTTGTTCTTTTGCTACATTTTTATTTTTATTTTTTGCTTTTACTCAATGTTTAATTAACAAACAGGGAAGTAGCAACTTTTCTACTCTGTATAGAACCGGGTCATTCTTATGATGTTTAACGTCTTTAAACTGTATTATTTCCCCCAGATATTTCCTCTCTCACAAGTCCAGCAGCCTCAAGGCAGAAAACGACTTTAAGGCTATAACTTTTTTTAAAATGTAGCTCTTCTTCGTGGTCTCTTTAAAGTTTAAAAAAAGCCCCTCGGGCCACACCTTCCCCTCTCCAAAGGGCTTATTACCCTTGAGCTAAACAAAAAAAACATGAAATATTCATGACGAACCGCCTCCTCAAAGATTAATTTTTAGTATAACGATATTAAAAATTTGTGGAGTGAATTAAAAACACCTCTCGTGAAGAAAATGAAGAGAGTAAAAACACTGACCTGGTTTCAAATTTTAATCGTTAAACCTCGAAGTTAAAATTATTCCGCATAAAATATTTTAACAAGGCCTCTAACATCTCTATCCCACTAAATATAAAATTACTTCATTTTAGTTCAATATTACTTTTTAATCAATTACTAAAGATTTTTTTTTCGTTAAAGAGACTCTTCACAACTTAATAATTGTAATTAAATAATTATTAATAATCGGGTAGTTGTAATTAAATTCGTTGAGCCTTATTATTAATACGTTATAATCAGTGATAAAGAGGCTGTAAGTCTTTACTGTAATTGAACTAATTGTGTTTAGAGAGGTGTTTATTTCTTTGGTTTGTGGATTCGACTGACGTAACTATTCATTTCATTCATGTAATTTGTAATTTTTTCAAATAATTAGGTGTTGTACCCCAGTTTAAATTAATGATATTGCTCTAATTCAACCAATTAGATGCTCTTCTTCAGCTAATTAATCTGTGGAAAGCAGTTATTTATGATTCGATTGTAAATGAGATCTCTCCAACAATTTTTCATTATCTTTCTGTGCATATACAAACTCAAATATCACAACTTTTATTATTTTAATTGTACAATGATTATTTATAATTATCTTTGATTAGTTTTCTGTTAATTGCTTTATATTTCCCGTAGATATTTATCATTGTTTCATTTCCCACTGAATTTCTCTTTTCTCTTGACTTATTCAATTATTATTTTGTCTTTATTTCTATTTGTATTATTTCCCATAGAGGCAGTTGGATGAAACTAATTTTTCGCTCTCTCTGATTTGTGTCTAATATTATTTTTTTAAATTTACCGTATCATTTGTCAGATTAATAATTAAACATTCACGCAATTACTAATATAAGGTAATTATAACAGACGGAGAAGTAAGGATTTGTAAGTCTTTTAAAATTAATTAAAGAGTTTAAAAGACTCATTAAACGACAAGATTTATTAGTTTTTTTCTTTAACTTCTTTATCTATTTTAAAACAAATACAGCCTGAGAGAGAAGAATAATCAATTGATTTTAGATTAAGATTAATTGCTGGACAGAACATCTTAACTGGTACCATCATTAATAACCATTTCATTTTCCAAATAAGAAATAAGGAGCGACTCATTAATAAAAATCTTGGAATGACTGACGAATGTTTCTTGTTTCAGATGTTTTAGAAGTCTGTATTTAGAAAAAAAAAAAAATATCTGCCATTTTGGATAAATTAAATGCTTAAAGAGTTGAAATATTATTGTAAATTTAAACCCATCTAATAAAATGACCCGTCTACTTTGAAGATATCTGATCGATACAAAATCTTTCTCTACATAATGTCTTCCATTAGATAGTTGTTTCGGATTTTCACTAACATTTATATTCTATTCCAACTTCATCAAACTACACCTAAAATAAATTTTCCCCGAAGGAAGGATAGATGTGAAAAGAATGAACTCGGACTCTTGCCCTTTTTAATTAAATCAATATATCGGAAAGTACAATTTTTTTCTTTACTGAAAAACGACTTAAATGGTTAGATAATGTTTTAATAGACTGCATTTTCAGAATTTTTTTTTTAAATCAAAATCGTAGAAACAGTTTTTTAGATTTTTATGTTGGTTTCAGGGGACTACGTACCCACAGTTAGCTAAAATTAATGTAGGCCTTAGGGTGAAATTATTATGAACATGCATGCCAAATTTCATTGAAATCGGCCTTGTAGTTTAGGCTCTACGCTACTCCACAGACAACAAACGTAAGACAGACAGTTTTTAAAAACTTTTTTTTGACTGTGAATTTTAAAACGTATACCATCGCTAGACTAAGTGAATTTTAAAACGTATACAATCACTAGACTTTCTCTCCCTACATACTTAGTTTACGGAAATGCAGAAATATAAAAAGATCTTTCCTATCTACTTTGACGAAAAAAATATTTATATTAATAAATATATCAACTTTTTACTGGCACGGATAAAAAAAAAATATATAAGTTGGAAAATTTTGAATTATAGCGTATCTAGAAGCACTTGCTTGTAGATGTAGTTTCGTTTAGGTGTGATCTCTGTAAACTTTGTTTCTTTTTTCAGAAGAAAACTCGTCTAAAGAAGGGTTGGCAAAACTCTTCAAGAGTTTCAAGAAATTTTCAAGAGTACCTAGTTACTGAAGTTTCCCATTCCCCAACATACAACTACCACATAATAATTCCCAGGAGTTGTATCCTATAAGTATAATTCGAAAGTTTACTGGGGTCTTCTCATGCGATCTTATGACAGAACCATTCATCAATATTTAGACATTCATCTGTAAAAGAATATACTTATAAAACATATTATTTTTTTCCATAAAATACTAAATTTTATCTTTTTTCTCTAGAAGATAATAGCATATTGATGTTGTGAAACAAACGTTAATTCTCGTTATCAATTAAATAAACTACACATTTGGAAGAAGAAATATTTTATTTAATCTGTTTCAAATCGTGTTTTAGATTAATCTGAGGTGTATGTATTCCATGTTGAGTATTTGATAAGAGCATGGTCCTCTAGATTTAGATTAAGAGATAATAATTTATGTAAGGAATTGTTGTCTTTGGAATAATCCCTGCAATAAGTTAGAAACTTAGTGGTTTATCCAATTTCTAATGGTGGTAATTCCAAACTCTAATTGCAGTATTCCATAATGCGAGTTGATGTCTTAGCAGACACTATTCGATGGTAACAGCAAGCGATGTGCACCAGATTTATGCTAAGTCGATTCGTCCAGCTTAGAGTTCGTCTAATCCGATACTCTAGTCGGGATCTAAATGTCTTCTAGGATATTTTTCGCTAGTCCCTAGTCTTGCAGGATGGGTTTTCTCAGATAAGGCTATTATGAGAAGGATGTTTTTGTTTGTGTCCCTTTTCTTTTTGTTGTATTATAAAGCTTTCGCTGGGAAACTGAAGGAAAGACTAAAAGCACAAGGAGTTTGCCAACCCTTTCTCCTAGAGCGGAGGACTAAAGCCCTTTAGTAGCCCGGGTATCTAAGGGCCTTACCAAAGCCTGACTTATGTTTCCCCCGTCTAAAATTAGGAACTGAAGATAATCTCGGCGCAAGGAGGAGAAACAAATCGATACTTCGCGACCTTGTAACGTTAGAGGAGCTTTGTTTACTTCGACCCGACCGACAATTTATTGTCTGCACTCAGAACAATATCCTGCTCAAATTCGGGACAGCGTAGTTTGTATTACGGTCTTAATATGCTTTCATTTAAACCATCGAGGCACTATTACATAGATCGGACCTTTGTACGAGGAAGAACGTTTAAATACAAAGACTCTAAGGCGGCAACTCAACTGCAGACAAAATTCTGTAGCTTGTTTAATCCTATTGTTGGTTTAATTATAACTTTAATTAACGGAGGTATAAAGTTACTAATCTGTGACTATTTTACTCTCCACGTCCTTCGCACTCCAAACTTCCTTACTAACTGTTTTAGACTAAAATTCTTTTGAAAATATTCTCCCATTCGGTATTTCAGCAAAGCAACCACGTTTAGAGATAAAGCTACTTATTGGCGAAGCTAATATATTTTACATTACAACAAAAATGAATGGGATAAAGTACAAAATAACTTAATTAAAATCAGAGAAAAAGTTTTTTAAGTTTTCAATTAATTATCTGGTAACTTACCAAAGTTTTATAAATTGAATTTAAACAGTGAAAGTAGTAACAATTTAACAAATCTGACTAGTTCGTTTACCAGCATAATCGTCCAAGGCAATTCAAATGAAAATGGCGTGAATTTAAAAGTTATTTTTAGCTATTGTTTTTTTTAAAAGTTAAAAACGTTTATTTTAATGCCTTGAAAGACACCTATACATGTTTACTTTCTCATATAAAGAGAAAGTATTTTGGTGGCGCTAAAATTCGATTCTTATGAATTTACACGTTTTGAGGTCCCCTGAGTCCAATAAAGTGGTATTTACAAAATGTCTGTATGTCGTCTGTCTGTGCAGACGCCTGGGCCGATTTTGATAAAATTTGGCATACACCTTCAGAAAAATCATACCCCGAGGTGAAATCAAGTCTCAAAATTTGGGGGCGCCACCTCCCAAAAACTCTGAAAAACGTGACAAAAAAATTATTTCTTGAAAATGATTCCGAGGATTTTGATTATAAATTTTAAAATGTAGTCCATTTAAATAACGATATAAGCCGTTTCCCCGGGAAAAATCTATTTCCTGGGAAAATAGCTTTAAACGCGGACGGAGAGAGCCTGGGTTCGATTCCCCGCCGAGGAGAAGTAATTTTTATGATACATTTTGATGTAATATTCAATAATAATTAAATTTAGTTTTGAAAACTAATAAATGGAAAAACTGGGTTAAGTTATGAACTCGTATATGAAAAAGTTTGTCAGAGTTGTCTCGGACCAACAAACAAAATGAAGCTTCTATGGATTATCAAGCTCAATATATTCATATTTATGATTTTAGGGGGACTTTATTTTATTACAAAATATGGGATGTCTGAAAAATTCCATATTTTTTTGTGTTTGGGTTATCGTTATCACACATAACATAACTGCTAAGTTTCAAATTTTTACAATGGGTACTTTCGGCTATGCAGGTATACGACCTCAAGACAGACAAACGCACGCAATTTATATGGTCCTCCGTTTTGCCTACGGACCTAAAAAAAAATTATTTTTTCACTTTCAATGAAAGGTTTTTGCATTCACAGAGAATTAAGTGAGCTTTTGGGGTTTTAGACCATAGAGTAATCAATTTTGGGCTGCTGAATTTGATTATATATGGTTAACTTCTAATAAGAAAATAAGTTAAAGCTAAAGTGTTTTAACATAAATTGTATACGTAGTGGATGGAATATTTTTTTAAATAAATACAATTTTCCCCAAATGGTCCATCCAATACGATAAAAAAAAGAATTTTCAGTGATTTTCTTATATCTCCCTTATCAAAAAAGGACCGTGCATAGGATGGTAAGACTTGACCCTTCCAATGCCCTATTTATCATTTTTAGGGCCGAAGGAAGACCTCGCAGTCCCAGAAATAACTGTTTTGGGACCCCCCAAGACCCTGAAAAGAAAATAACAGATCCCACTTCTACATTTTCCCCAATATTATCTTCTCTTCCAATTTCCAAATAGTTTATCAGACATATTTCTCTTTTGGACCACTTCTTCGAATCCCCTTCAATATGCATCAATATTTCAAGTGATCCCCCCTCCCTCACCCTACATCTCAATTCCATTGGGCCAATTTTGACATACAATCAGATATTTAAGGGTAATTGAAAGAAACTTTAGTTGGCCAAAACCATTTTAAAAAAAATATGTTTCAATATAAGATTTACTAGAAATAAATTGTCTATAATTTGTCTACTAAGAACATTTAGTTTAAAGAATTTGTTGTTTGTATACTCATAGAAAGCATCACTCTTTGAATCATTTCAATAATCAACAATAGTTAAACTATATTTCACTTACTCATTTTACTGTTGTAACTCTATTTCTTCCACATTTTGATTGGTTATCTTAGACTTATTAATTAATTTCTCATTTGTATTTTTGCTTCGTTTATTCTGCTTTCCTTCACTTTTTGGAACAAAGTTCTTTATGGGACGTTCTGGAGCCCGGGAGTGTATCCGAAAAAAACGACCAAAATCACCGTCACAAAATAACCGTCACGTAACCAACGCAACCAAGCGTCACGAAATCTACCGATGACGATAACTTGAGTAAACGATGACCGAGTTAGTTAAAATTTGGTACACATGTTTTTTTATCTTAATTTTTTTATGTATGTTATAATATATGTATGGAATTCTGAGTGACATGAATTATCCGCCATCTTGGATTACCAGTAAATTAGATCAAATTGCTAATCTTATTTTTTCTATGGCCCAGCAGACCATACATATTGCATATTTTTCTATATTTTTAGTAACAGCGGAAGGAAGGTCACGCAAAATTTCAATGTTTTTTGACAAAATGGCGCCGAAAATTAAACACTAACCCTAAGTGGTATATATATTTTTTGTAATCTACTCTTTAATACCTTTCATTTCATACCCCACTCAAAATTTAAAAAATATATTTTTTTGCGTGACGTGAATTATCCACCATTTTGAATTTGAACAGCTGATAATTTTGAGTTCGCTATATTTTTCCTGTGTGCGCGTCAAAACGATATTTTATACTGAAAGGTTTCATGTTTTCATCTCTCTTGATTCCAAAGTTATTGGAACCATACAGAGTGACAGACAGACACAAGAACGAAACTATAAGGGTTTCTTATTTTGGTTTTACCGACGAAACCCTAAATAATGGGCACTTCTTTAAAATATTACTCCCATTATAAGAACATAGAAGGGAGTAACAATATAAAGAAGGTGATGGAATGTTCTTCTTTAGACTGTTATTCCCCTTATACAAACAAAATTGTGGTTGGACTAAACATTCATGTTTTCGACAAAATTATTAATATTCTCCTCAAAGATTACTGCAATCATTAGATTTCGTATCTGTCTGTCACTCTGTACGGTTCCAAAAACTTTTGAACCAAAAGAGATAAAAACTTGTAACATTCCAGTATTAAAGATCGTTTTAAACAACAAACGGGAAAAATATTGCGAACTCAAAATTATTAGCAGTTCAAATTCAATTAGGTGGATATTTCACAAAGCGCGAAAAAAATATTTTAAAAATATTAAAATTTTGCGTAGGG
Source organism: Gerris buenoi (assembly GCA_001010745.2). Taxonomy (NCBI): domain Eukaryota; kingdom Metazoa; phylum Arthropoda; class Insecta; order Hemiptera; family Gerridae; genus Gerris; species Gerris buenoi. The sequence continues at coordinate 550,718 of KZ651102.1, read as the reverse complement.
TATCAAATGAAAGGTATTAGAGAGGAGATTACAAATATATATACCCCTTAGGGAAAGTGCTTAATTTTCGGCGCCATTATGTCCAAAAACATCTAAATTTTGCGTGACCCCTCTCCTACAATCGTACTTTTGTTGTTACTAAAAATATAGAAATATGTGCAAAATGTGAGTTGGGTATCAAATAAAAAGTATTAAAGATTAGATTACAAATATATATAACACTTGTGGGTAGTGTTTAATTTTCCGCAACATTTTGTCAAAAAACATAAAATTTTGCGTGCGCCCCCCCCCCCCTCTAAAACTTTATTTCCCATGTTTCTAAAAATATGCAAATGGGTTTTCTTCTGAGCCATAGAAAAAATAAGAAAAGCAATTTGATCTTGGAATCCAAGATGGCGGTTATTTCCTGTCACAGGGAAAAACATTTTTTTTTTTTAATTTTGAGTGAGGTATCAAAGACTTCACGCCCAACCAATTTTTAAATTTATTTGAAATTTTAATGGTAGTGTCCTCGGTCAAAATTAACCCAAATACCATGAATTCGGGTTTATTTTTGTTTTAAATGTTTTGCATAAACTTTAAATTATTTTTTATAGAAAGCAAACATACTGCAACCAATTTTGAAAATAAACTGGCACAACTAAACTTTACCCGGGTGTCCATTGTGTAAATATAAAATAGTTGCAACTCAGTACTCTTATATTTGGGGCAGGTTTAATATTTATTTTTCCACAGTTAGGTTAACTGAAAAGGGGTTTTTTGTACCCCCGCGTCACTGCCTTCCTATGTGATTAATTTAAAGTCTTTTGTTCCACTTTCTCGGCTTGAACCCTTTAAAATATTAAATTCCGTAGAAGTACTGAGGGGGTTGAATTCCCCAGCGGGGGCGGTGTCTGGGTACCGGAGGCAGTCCCAGGAGGCCGGGACGCGTGCCCTCCACGCTTCCCAGGCTACCATTTCATCGTGGCCTCTTTCACTGCCAAGTTGATCTCTTGAATAAAACACCTTATTTCCCTTCCACTCTTACGCTCCTCCTTTTTTAAACCTCCCCCAACATTTTCTTGTTACTATTTTAAATATTTTTTGGAGCCGGGATCCGCTTTTTTTCTTCTATTTTACCTAAAAAAATAAAAGAAAATAACGATAAGTTGAGAGAAAAGAGAAAAAAAAATCCAATTCGCTCTCTAGCCCTCGTCTATAAACCTTTAGCAATCCATTTTATTCGTTTAATAATGGACAACCTACCTCCTCTACCTAGACATCATATTTGCTTATTAAATTTTACTTTATTTTGTTCCATCCCACACACGTTTTACTTCAAAGTGACCGATGAGAATATTGTATCGGCTTTGGTACCTCTAGCAGTTAATGCAGTAACTGAGTTCTTCAGACTATAACACAATATACAGGAGGTAATGAATCAATATTATTATTAGTCACAAGGCTAATTATAACAATAACTATTATAATAATGTGTAGAGTTAGAGTAATGTGTGTAGTTAGAGTAGTCTACAATACTCAACATTGTATCGGAATTCTTGAATAAGCCTAAACAATAATATTATATATTCATTCACACAGGACTAACATGGAGTGTCTTTAGTTATAATATACCCTACTAACATGCCTAATGCCAGTGTTAGATGGTTGATGGTGTTAGATGAATTTGTTAGATGGCTAAGTGTAATAACGAATGTTTGTTATATTTATAAAAATTTAAGGTATTTAACGAAAAAAATAAAAAAATAAAAAATACTAAACAATGACACTCTCTCAATGGTTCAAAGAATTTTTTATCGTGAATTCGCATACGACATTTCAATTACTTAATAGTTGTGATGATATAATGGATCTTGATTAATTTAGTGATACATATTAATGAGTGTGTGCATATTTAACAATTAAATATATAATGGTATAGACAATTTATATACAAGCAAAAAGGAGAGTAAGATACTACTCTGAAGAGAAGAACTCTAAGAAGAACATAAGAAGTAGATGTGTATGATTATATAATATTGTCTTTTATATTTTATTTTCTTTTATTTGTATATACATATTTAGGTTATGAAAAATGAATTGCTCAGCTTGCAATCTTTTCGTTGCACAAAAACATACCACCTACTTGCACGTGTATATGCTAAATGACGCACGCCTGTAGCAAGCAAGCAGATAAAAATCTAATTAAAATCCTTAGTATGCCAGTTACTGGCAAATACCCTTTTTTGGCATGCAAGCTACTTTCCCGGCATGTGTTCTCCACCTTTAAGTTTGTTCCAAGGAGAAAACCGTCCAAGAGATAGGTTAAAGCAATTCCAACCCGAATGAACAGAATTTTGAACCCGTCCTTCAAACTGTACCAATCTACGTATACATGCCAGCAGTATATAATATCTTAAATGGCATACCTGTAGCTGGTAAGCAAGCAGATAAAAACAGTAAGAAATCGTTATCATGGCAGTTACTGGCAAATACCCTCTTTTGGCTTGCAAGCTACTTCCCCAATATGACGGCATGTGTATCTCCGCCTTAAGGTCTAAAATCGATCCTCAGCCATAACCAAGTAGCGGTTTGTTCATAATGTCTATCGTCACATATATCAACTGGAAAGTTTCCTATCTTTCAGGTTTCCTTGAATGTTTTAAAACAATTCTCTGGCCTTGAGGCCCCCTGGGAAAAGCCCATCTGGCTTGGTCAGCCCGATACTGCTTCCTCCCTATGAACTTTTCACAATATCAGGTTTTATCTAGCGAAGACACTTGTTCCGCTCATCTAGACATTCCCTGATTTTCTAGCAACAAAAACCTCACAAAGAAAAATGTATTTCCATAGGTTATTAGAGATTAGCTGAATTTTAGGCTAAAATTTAGTTTTAGATTTCGCATGGAACTATTATAAGTACACTTAGTTTTTTTTAATATAATGGCAGAAAGATCGCTCTTCTGTTTCTAAATGCCAAATATTAAAACCAAATACACCTCATCAAAAAAAACTGTTATCCAACCGTCGCATTTGTTAAATAAATATATTAAAAATAATAATAATAAATCATCCTTTGTTAAATGACGTTTCGCATAAATTTAAATACATTTGAAATAATTGGTAAAGGCATTTTTAAGAATAAATTATTTTGTTCATTTAATCTTTTTTTTGTATTTTCAAAATTCCATTCATTTGATAATTAGTTATTAACAAACATATATGGCAACAAAATATATATATATTATCAACGCTATAAATACAAAAATGCAAAATAGCGTTAATCAATTGATTTAGACGACTAACAGTATATTTAATAAGATATCGCTCCACATTTAATTATAGAGAACCAAGTTTCTCTCAACCATTAATTTTAAATTTAAATAAACGTTTATTAAAATTTACAACTGAAAAAAAAAAAAAACTCATTATTATACGATCTTTAATAACGCCTGCACTATCTTTAAACAATAAATACAGTATTAATTCTACGTACCGGTATGATTGACCATTTTTATTTTTTTTATCTAATAATTTCTTAACAATTTAATTTTCTTTATTATAATAAAACCGTCGCATCGAAGCTAATACCTGATTGGTATAGAAAAGATTTAACGTAGTTTATTACATGCTTTGAAATAGATTAATCTATAGCTGTAAATTGTTTCCTTGTCATTGATTATCTATAAAATATATAATAAATCAATTTTAATGAGGGTAATTTTATTCTGTAATGAAATCTATCAAGGTGTTATTATTTATACGCATTATTATTTTTTATTATATTTATTATTATTA
>KZ651102.1:515381-527599 GCA_001010745.2 Gerris buenoi | reverse complement strand
ATTTATATTTAATTTTTTATTAATTTAGATTTATAATACAGGAACGAGATAAATAAAATATTTTTCTTTTCACTTAAGCAAGGGAGAATTCTAAAGAGAAAAAAACTATAAATCACATTTATTACTGAATTGGGCATTTAAGGGCCGATTTAGATTGAGGGGAAAACTTTAGACCAAGGGCAGACAAAAGTAAAGTAAAACTTGCAGCAGTTTGTCGTTTTGTCGGATAATTAAGTGGGGAAGGGGGAGAGGATTATTCTGCCGACCAATAAGATGTGAGCTTGGGCTAAAGGGACGGAAAGCCCATTGTGTGTATTCTCGTATACTGTGGAGCAGATCCTAAGTTCGAAGCCGAGTTAAGAAGCGTATAATTTATGGGGTTTTCTCAGCGAGGAAGAGAGGGTGAGCAAAGTTCGGTTTAGCGAGGATACAGCTGAGAGTTTACTTGGGTGCAAGTAAAAGACGGAGAATGTGTAAGAGGGATGTTTGTGGGTTAGGGCTGTCAGTGTAAGGAAGAGATAGCTGTGTGAAGGGCTCGGTATCTCGAGGTATGAGTGGAAAGGTGTTAGTAGGAAGCTGAATCCTCGAGGCTTTCGAGGCCTGAAACTGACCGGTATTGCCCCCGACACATGGCCCCGCATAGCTGGGTGTGAGCTACACGGCACTACCCTCGCACCGCTATGATTTATGTTCTACAACAGGTGAGATATCCTACCGCATCTTGTCTCGCTTGACTCCGACTAAACTGCCGCTCTAATTCCAGCACGTACACTCTATACACCTCCCTGCATCAATCCCTCTCTCCCCACTCTTCGACACGAACCGGCAAACTTTAAATTAATCTCGTTTTGTTTTATCTCGAGATTGACGTCGACCCAAAAAAATCGTTCAATCTTCCACAACTCTGTGCAGAAAGTCGGTAAGTCAATAAACCTTAAATTTGAGAGACATATTTCTCTCGGTCAAAAACCCTCCGATAAATTGTCTACAAATTGGTCCTCCTGGCCGTTTCTCCTTCTCGATTTTCTTTACCATTTTTTTTACCTAGTTAAAATAGAATTTATTGCAATAATATTCGATTTGGTTTTTAATATAAATTAATACTATAAATCAATTATTAAAGTGACTAGTATTTATATGTACATATATATAAAAATAAAAAATCTATATGTCCTCCAGTCATCCTTAATCAAACTCCCATTCTTCAGTCCAACTCCTCACCTTGCGTCCGATACCTTCGCCTTACCTTGACCTTCGATTAACATGGGAACTACGAACTACACACTAAAATACTGACAACGCACAATGATTTAAATTTCTGGTCGGTCTTCTGATTCACAGGTCTAAGATTTCCCTCAATAACAAACTTTAAATGTAGTCTTAAAACCAGCTTGGACCTCCGATCTGAAAGTGTGGGGCAGCACCAAGCCTTCAATTCCCGTCGTCATCAAATCCTGCTGTCAAAAACTCTTGGAAAAATGGCCGATACTACTTACTATGTTTCAAACCTTACTCTCCATGAAGGATGTCCCATATGTCCGAAATCTATCCGAAACCCGATATAGAAAGTTCCACTTATCCCTTCATCCTTCCTCTTGTACAACTTCTATCCACTCAAAATACTTGCTGGTAACCTTCAAAGACGTGTGAAGAAGCAGTGGCCTAGAGATCTACTCCTAAAAATATCTTATATCAAATAATTATAATTATTATTTCAACGTAGCCATTGAACTACTTCTTCTTCACGTTGCTAATATCACTTGTTACTATTTGTAGTTGTGTTGAAATAAATTTTTTTTAAAAAATCGGTCAGAGACAACTCAGAGAAACTTTCTCATATACGAGCTAATAATTATTTAGCCCTGTTTTTCCATTTATTAGTTTTCGCAAGTACATTTTATTAATAATCAACGTTTCATCGATATTTGTTATAAAAGTTATTTCTCCTCGGCGGGGAATCGAACCCGGCCTCTCTCCGTCCACGTTTAAAGCTATTTTCTCAGGAACTAGACTTTTCCCGGGAAATAGGCTTATACCATGGGATTTGTATTTAATAGACTACTTTTTAGAATTTTTTAATTAAAATCGTTGGAACGTTGGTTATCGATAAATATTTTTTCCACGGTTTTTCAGAGTTTTTGGGGAATAGCACCCCAAATTTATTGTGTTACAATGATTTTTCTGAAATGTATGACAAATTTTGTCAAAATTGGCCCAGTAGTTTAGCTCCAGGCGTCTGCACAGGCAAACGACTGACAGACATTTTGTAAACTCCACTTTTTTGGACTCAGGGGACCTCAAAACGTGTAAATCCATCAAAATCTCAAAATCGAATTTTCGTTCCATCACAATGCTTTCTCTTTTTATGAGAAAGTAAAAAGTAAAAATGAGGTACTACAATAAAAATTCGACAAAAACAAAAAATATCGTAAAAGCAGTGAATCTGAAATCTTACCATAGAAATTTTTATAATAACATGTATTGAACTTGTAAAAATAGTTTAAACAGAAAATTTTGGAATGAAATAATTAAAATAAATGGAGAATTATAGTCAAAATTGTAGAACGGATAAATTATGATGATGAATCAATTTAGAAAACATGGTTAAAAAACTTGGATGTGCTTAAACAATGCTTTGTAAGTATTGTTGAGTAATAAAGATAATAAAGGATGGGTAAAACAAGTATACCATTTAGCTTTAATTCAAAAAGTTTTAATGAAGATTAAGCAGTCATGTAAAATTCGCTTTTTAATAATAGGTAATTTAATTGACTTAAGAAATATGAGCACTATAAAATCGTATAATAAAGATATTGTAAATCATACATTTTTGAAGATTTACAAACGTGAAATGTATAAAACATCATCTCTACAAAACAGGAAAACATAATAAAATCGAAGATAAAATGAGAAAGTTAAACATTACATAAATGTTAATCTACATTTTAGTTAATTACACTTATTTATCCTTTATTTTACTTTACCCCAATCCCCCCCCCCTCAAGGTTAAAATTTTATAAAACCCTATGGGCAGATATCAATATTAATTATTATCGTACTATGTATGCATTTAGATTTTACTATAGTGTTTCAAAAAAGCGGAGATAATTATGTTAGTGAGGGAACATGGTTTAAATAAGTAGGTACATAGCCGCCATCTTGAAACAAAATGACCGATTGAAAACCTTTTTCAATGTTATTTATGCCTATATAAGAAAGCTAACTTAAAAATTTCAAGGATTGGTTCCAGAGGTATTTTCATAGCCAAATTTGCATTTACGCAGTCGCCTACTCGTTAAAAAATGGCAAAACGAAATAATATTTGTAATAAAAGCCTAGAACGAAGAGGAACCTACCTAAAAAAAATTGTAGTGTCCCAATAATAATTTTTTCTACATTATAGCTTTAATAAATTATGCTTATAAATTGCTGGATCGTGAATCAAAATTGTCGATTAAAAACATCCTCTTACTCTAGTGGTTTATGTCATAAATGGAAGCTCACTTCCGTTTTCCAAGGCTCTAGTCTAATTAGATCTTTAGATATCGTTGAATTCCTTATATTAATAGCCGCCATCTTGGATCAAGATGGTGGTTCGTACTAATATGTCTTAAAGAGCACTTAAGGGTAAAAAGAACCATTAAGCAAATTTTCAGCTCTCTATAGCTATTGCCGTTCTAGAGATACTGTGATAGATAGGTGAGTGAGCGAGTGACTTTTATTTATGTAAAAATAATACACATATTTACGGCTTGGTATGATGTGTAAATGAAATTAAAATAATTATAATTACAATTAATATGGTTTAATATTTCGTTTGTCAAGCTTATCTGAGTATTATTGCTATTGTTAAACTGAATTTCGTATGTGTGTATAAGAAGAATTATTCATTGAATTGTTATTCTTAAGTATATAAAGATAAAGAAAAAGTATAACCTAAATAGGGTAGTTAATAGATAAAAGATAAAGATGACGTGAAACAGGTTAGAAAAAAAGATTAGAGGTTTGTTAAGATTGAATTGTGAGACGAAGCAGGTGAGGAAATTGTGGGTAGAACTGAGGGAAATTTCATTACAAGATTTCCTATTCTCCCTGTTTTCCATTTTCAAGGTAACACCTCGTTTTCCATTGCCTTGTTCCGCTGCCTTACAGTATAGCCTTGCTGGAGGAATTCTTAAACTTGAGCGCGGGGAAGCTAAGTAGAGTTTTACCCCAGATGAATCTTGGATGACGAAACAACTACTGGAAAACTTAACCTTGCGTTTTCCTTCACCGATCTCATCAACTTCGTGAAAAGTAACAAAACCTTTTTCTCCCGCAAAGTCTATTTTGAGATAAGCAACGCTTCCCCATTCCCCATTGAAAATTAAGAACCTTTTATGGGTTGTCTATTCAAATACCATTCGATTCATGTATGTTTCATTCTTGAGAAAAATCTTACGTGATGATAGCAAGATATAGCTTAAAGATTTATGTATAGCTTAAAAATAGCTAGGCCTTGCTCAAAGATAACCAGTTCTTTTTCAAAGATTGCTAAATATAGCACACAAATAGCTGAAATTAACAAATTTTAAAAGTGATATTATATAAAACTAGCTGGGTTCCCGTTCCCGTGCTTCCCTAAGAGATTTCTTACTTTTAATGTATTTATATTACCTAATTTGAAAGGTTAATAAACTACAGTCAAGTAACATTCAAATAATTTTACTAAGCAAGAATATCTAGGTGCCACAGAGTTTCTTAAGTCCCTCCCCCTTATTTCTATACCCCCTCCCTTTAGATAAAATAATTTACAATTATTTTGAAATAGTTGAAAAAGCTGAACATCATGAAAATAAAACGTTAAAAAGTTCCATTATTATACGTTAAAATACCATTATTATTGCAATTAATAAGAAGTCTTCTATAAATATTTAAATTTTAACTTCAACAAACAATTCAGCTAATTCAATATATGTATGTATATATATATATATATATAATGGTTTAAATAAGTAGGTACATAGCCGCCATCTTGAAACAAAATGACCGATTGAAAACCTTTTTCAATGTTATTTATGCCTATATAAGAAAGCTAACTTAAAAATTTCAAGGATTGGTTCCGGAGGTATTTTCATAGCCAAATTTGCATTTACGCAGTCGCCTACTCGTTAAAAAATGGCAAAACGAAATAATATTTGTAATAAAAGCCTAGAACGAAGAGGAACCTACCTAAAAAAAATTGTAGTTTCCCATAATTTTTTCTACATTATAGCTTTAATAAATTATGCTTATAAATTGCTGGATCGTGAATCAAAATTGTCGATTAAAAACATCCTCTTACTCTAGTGGTTTATGTCATAAATGGAAGCTCACTTCCGTTTTCCAAGGCTCTAGTCTAATTAGATCTTTAGATATCGTTGAATTCCTTATATTAATAGCCGCCATCTTGGATCAAGATGGTGGTTCGTACTAATATGTCTTAAAGAGCACTTAAGGGTAAAAAGAACCATTAAGCAAATTTTCAGCTCTCTATAGCTATTGCCGTTCTAGAGATACTGTGATAGATAGGTGAGTGAGCGAGTGACTTTTATTTATGTAAAAATAATACACATATTTACGGCTTGGTATGATGTGTAAATGAAATTAAAATAATTATAATTACAATTAATATGGTTTAATATTTCGTTTGTCAAGCTTATCTGAGTATTATTGCTATTGTTAAACTGAATTTCGTATGTGTGTATAAGAAGAATTATTCATTGAATTGTTATTCTTAAGTATATAAAGATAAAGAAAANCTTATTTTTTGGCTTATAAAATCTTCAATATAAGATTCTTCAACTTCTTCAGGGTCTATATAGGGAAGTCCGAAGATAAACTTAATCTTTCTAAGTTTACCATCGTTGGTAGAACATCGGTAGTCCTCAGTAAATCCAAAATCCTGAATTTTTCCAAAGTGCTTGGTAAGACATTTCGAACGGCTTGTTGGATTTCAATTTCGAAGTCCGCTACAAAGTTCTTTAGGTTTAGACAGGGTAAAGAGGTATAACCCGGGTTACCTGACCTCACCCTTTAGACTAGACTAAGAGGCTGGCGCACTTCGACCGTAACCTTTTTATAATCCGAAGGGGGGCTGGCGCACTTCGGTACCAGCCCTAATAATAACTACCCAAAATAAATATTTTTTATTAAATTTGACAAGTTTTACAGTACTGTCATAGAACGGTTTATATTACAGATACTTTGTTCTGATAGGTTTGGTTAAGTGGAAAATGTATAATTAACCTAGGATATGCAGCGAGAGTGGAGGTCATCATTAAAAGTAGTAGTCAAAAGTCTCTCCACGTAAAATATTTATTTAAAAATCAAAGCAGGTTCCGGCCTTTAAAAAGCCATCTTCAGTGCCGAAAGAGGTGGTAACGTAAATCCACTACCCCGCCCTATGAGGTGTTATAGTTTATTTACGTCTCTACCTCTTTCGGCACTTAAGTTAGTTTAGTTTTAGTTTATTTACGTTTCCACCTCTTTCTTTTAAAGACCGAAAGCTGCTTTGATTTTTATATAAATATTTTACGTGGAGAGACTTTTGACTTCTACTTACATTATGTAATAATATTACGCTTAAATGCTGTTCTCTGCGCTTAATTCTTACATTTACTACTATTTATTTTATTGCTACTATAATCCTATCCTTGGGACTTTGATAAGTTTAAATGCCTAAAAAGACTCAAGCCTAGAAAGGATCGTCCAAAATAGTTATTGACGATACCTCGAAATAAATGCTGCAATAATAATTTTCATGGAAACTAAACCTATACAGAATAGTTTTACATTTAAAATACATTTTAAAATAAATATATTTTATCAAAGATGAAACTTAATTTATTAAAGACTTAATTAAGAGGTTCTCATTTTTTAAAAATAAAATTTCTTACTTAACTTTCATCCTAATGTTATTGCTTTAATGATAACCATCCTAATATTATTTATTAGATTTATATTGATTTAATTTTATTTTGTAATATGTTTTTAAATCTCCCTTACACCTAGACACATAGGGTCTGCTTGAAGGTAAATAGACTAATAAAACATGTTTTTAACATAGCGAGTTTTATTTTTTACCAATGCAGTATAATCTATTTTTTCAGTATTTCCGCAATAGTCCTATTAATCACTTGATAACTTTTACCATTAGTTTAAATATAACATGTACATCAAAAGACTACTATCTTATATTTTTACAAAGCAATTGACTTATCTACAAGTCTATAAGATTAGAGTTGGCACAATCAAAAGGCGGGAAAATTTTGAGGGAAACGATTTTATTGGTCCCCCATGTTGAATGCAACTTCAGAAAAAAAAATGCTATACTCTACCCCTGTTCCACAAAAAAAAATATTACATGACAACACCGATTTTCCCTTTTTATAACCCCAAAACTACTTCCACATTTGTTGTTTCCCGCCTTCGATTGTGCCAACTCTAATCTTATAGACTGTAGTGATATTTATCTTTAGGCAGACTATAAAGACGTAAATCTTTAGGCAGACGTTCAAATTAAACTAAATAATGGACAAGTAAATTAATAAACAAAATTTGATGACATAATTTCAATGGAAATTTTACATAAATTAATTAAAGTACTAATAGCAGATTATTGTACTGTCGCCGGAAGCGCATAATCTGTACAAGCTTTGAGCTTTGAGTTCCAGCTTTCTAAGTAGTCAGGAAATGGGTTAGCTTTAGATTACAAGAGTGGAAGACAAACAAATTAATTATTAAATTAATTAATGAATTAAATAATGATTTATTATTGTATTCTCATCTGAAATTAACAATTTGTGTATGTTTCCGTTTTCTAGGTTGTCAGGAAGTGGACCAAATTTAAAAGTAAAGTTAAATGAAAGATTGTATATAGTGTTGGGATTCTCTAAAATCTTATTATGTCCAGACTAAATTCCAATTAATAATAGAATAGATCAATTTAAATAATTTTGATATTTCTATGAATACTTCTTTTTATTAAAAATTGATTAAATAATAATCAATGAATAAAACCCTCAGACAAAAATAATCAATAAAAACTGTATTTCTTACAAAGTTATACATATTCAATTTAAATAAATTGATCGTTAATAAAAATTTTATGATTTTTTTTTTTTTTTCAGGTTGGTTCATTGGTCTGTTTACATTTGAGATACACTAATATTTTATGTAAGTTAACTTTTTGATTATGTTTATGACACATTTATATTCTTAGTTTATACATTAAGAAAAAATCTTAAATTTATCATATTCATATACCTATATTTATAGACTATAAAAATTTAATATTAGAACACCTTTTAATACCTTTCTTAATTACTTGAGCTGGATGGGTACTTAAATAAACTATGGTGATACACTCCATCTCACAAAACTTTTACGGATAGCCACCTCCGAACTATACATATTAATGGATTTTCGTTCAAGTTTATATTCAACTTATATTATCATTAATAAACCGAAAAAAAAATCGATAGATATATCTTAGGAAATTCAAATTTGATTCTTCTTTTTGTATGTATTATACTTGTACACTTTCTCTTCTTTTAACACATTTTGTTATTGTTTAATTGAATTAATGTTTTCTACTCGAAACAAGAATCATTGCTTGTTGTTCATGGAAGACACTTATGTTGGCTGAAATTAGTTTTTCATTTGTGGAGAAGCTATTATACCTTAATAAAGAAGAACTATCCTTCGATAATCCATTACCACTTAAAGTTGTGACCCCAAATTTGAAACTTTAATTTCATGTTAATTTTCGCCTTGGGGTATGATTTCGCTTGACCTATATGACCAATTTAGTCGAAATCGGTCCAGTAGTCTAGGCTCCACGCGGCTATACGCTAAGACGATGGACTGCAATTTTTTTATTTTTTTAAAGTTTTTTTTACTTAAGGGACCTCAAAACGTATGTATACTGTATACGTTTTTCACACATTCGTGTATATGAAGATAGGACCATTTATTACCATTCATAGACCTGCTGGTGAATTGGTCTACGCCGAAGAAAACCGTAAATCCAAAAAAGTCTCAAGTTCGAAATTTCGCTCCATAACAATATTCTCTTAACTACATCTATATGAGAGAATTAAAAAAAAAAAAATTCGCCATCATAATAAAAAGTTAAAATTTATTATATTTACTCTTTAGATTGAAAGATATCCTATTTCTCCAACTTGACTTTTATCTTTGATGAGGGTATTCTTTATGCATATTAGGCATCATTTTAATCAACCCGTCACGAAATCTGTCCCGAGTGTGAAGGGGTATTTGGTTATGTATGAAATTAGTTTTACTTTTTTTTAGAAATTGAATTATTTATAATATCAAGAGTGTCCAAGTGCTTTAGCCTTTAAACCTTTTAAAGCCCAAACAACCTTCAAATCAGGCTGGATTTGCAAGGATGAGCCGTCTACATATTTACGACATTTTTATTCACAAAATCATATTTTCTTTATGACGTCTTTATTTTATTTTAATAGTGACGAACATCAATCAAAGAATTAGGACACAATTTTCCGGGCTTTTCCCCCACTTACGAGTATATTTATTTTAGCGTTGCGTTTACCTGTCTGACTATTCGCACTTCTAAATAGTTGGATAATATACCTTAATCCATTGATCCGAATTAAGTTTGATTAAGTGGAATTGTTTTTAACTTTAATCAAAAAAAAATGTCAGTGATCAATTTTTTGACTTATTATTATTATTATTTTTATTGATTCATTAATCAATATTGCGTACAATGTGTGATAAAATGTTATGTCTGTCAATCTGTGGCTGTGTTTGCGAACCAACATCTTAAACAACTACTTATCTGCTTTTATTAAAATTTAGATGGTAGGTCATAATTTGTCCGTTGTTTGTCCCATTTACATTTCAACCTTCTGCACCCATATTTCCCCTTATATACTATTTGCTGAAGGCTATTTTTTATTACACCTATATCATCAAAAGCACTTATCTGATTTTTCCAGATTAATTTCAACCGTCAGAGCTCCTTAAATTTTGCTTAATTGATACTTGAATTCATGTAAAAAAAATCAATTCAATATTGATAGTTTCAAAAAGTGGGGTGAAATTAAATAAATTTGACAATAATTAGTTTTAATGGTAGTAAAAATCATTAAAGTACACAAAATAGAACGTGAGGAAGTTATATACCACTCTAATGGGCAGAGTATTTTGTTATTAGAATTGGTTGTACACACTTCAAGTCGTAAATAATTAAATAAACATTATATTAATTATAAATATTATATTAGGTTGTGTGGTATTCTTAGAACATTAAAATGTCGTCATTGTGTGCCCTTGAACCAGATTCGGCCCTTCAACCAAAAAGGTTAAACAGCCCTGAGCTATAGATGATTCGTTTTGAAATTAAATAACAATTTTTATTAACGCTATCCGGAAATATTACCTACCTGCATAGTTTAATTATCAATGCAATCGAATCAATTGTTTTTCTATCCTCTTCTTTCATATTTATTTTAATGTCGTGTAGAGGCAATATTTATTAATTTCAAAATGAAGGCATATATAGGTATTATTAGATAACAATAACATAATGTTTTAATAAAATATTTTAGATATTGCGGGTACACATTGGTTTTTATTTAATGTTTTTGGATTAAACCTTGAAATATGTTAAGAATAGAAGGAAAACTCTGAGAATCGGTTGAGTTGTGTATGGTTTATCTGGTTTGGGAGAGAGTTAAGGGCGGTGCCAGAGTTAGTAGCTAGTTACGAGATGAAAGCAAGGCAATTTGCTTATCGCCTTGTCCTAACACGCTGCGCCTCCTCCGCTTGTACTGTTAACCCAACCTACCACCAAATACCATCCTTAATCTAAACACCTAACTCACAATAAAATTAATTGAATTAAATGTGTAACAAAAGCAAAACCTGGATTATTAGTCATTAAGAAGAGATTTCTAAATTAAATCTTAAATCACACTTCGAAAAGTAAAGGTATTAATTTAGGACAGCTGTTCTATCTAATCAATTTATCTTTTTATCCTACTTTACTTTGTAAAACAGTAAAACGTAAATATGTACAATACAAAATCGTATGCGGGCAGTCTCGTAACTTTTCCTTACCAAAATTGCGGCTGATATTAAGTGAAGGGTCCACGGCAAAATGATGAGAGTCACTTTTTTTGTATTTCGAGAAAAATGGAAAACAAAGTTTACAGACTCTTGGAAAAGCTTAGTAGAAACATAAGGTAATTGGTGTGATTTCAGCATAATTGTTGAAATATACCTATCCGAAATTATTAGCGCTAAATTTTCAAAAGTCCAAAATTCGTTATTTTCAAAATGGTCGGAGAAATAAAAAACAAAATTAAATGTACTTATTATGATTTTATTAAATGCAAATGGCAGCACAATCGGAACCTTTTATGCAGATTTTTGTTGATTTAGCAAAATGGGTTAATGACGTCACAAATTTATGATTTTTTACATTTAGCACAAGATAATTTAAAAAATGAGTTTGTACCAAGTTTCAAATCTTTAGCTTAAAAATTAAGTGAGTTATGTGGGACATAGACACATAAATTAGGCATCCATCTAAAAACCGCTCAAATCGTCTTAAAACCATCTAAAACGGATAATTCCGTTGGAGTTTCCGTTGAATTAGGCTTTTAGGAGAGCAATACTTATCCTTTAGGTGAGTAAAAATAAAAATGGATTTGATAATTATTTGAAATAATTACAAGATAAAAAGAACTTTTTTATATACTACGTTTTTAAATTTTCTGTTGAATAAATGAAAAATCATAATTTTTAGTCATGTCAAATCAAATTAAAAAAACTTGCGGATTTTTTCTTAACTCACTTTCCTGAATGCTTCTGAAAGATGCTAAAAATATTAAAATAATGCATGGTCCTCCGAGTAAGTTCCTCTAGGTCTAAAAGATCCAGTGCAAGAACATGATGTTTGTCTGTTCCTATCTCTATTCTCTTTCCCAAATCACTCTACACGTTTAAATTTATATACCTTTTCTGACTTGGCAAATTCACACCACAAACTTAATTCAAATAATAAATATTATTTTTTCATTTGAGCGTTGCAGCAAAAGGATACGAATTTGTATACAACACTGCATTTAATTTTAGCCCCGGGTGTGAATTTGCCAAGTAAGAAAAGGTATT
Organism: Gerris buenoi; assembly: GCA_001010745.2. Classification (NCBI taxonomy): domain Eukaryota; kingdom Metazoa; phylum Arthropoda; class Insecta; order Hemiptera; family Gerridae; genus Gerris; species Gerris buenoi. Next base: position 515,413 of record KZ651102.1, on the reverse strand, counting down.
TAAATTTAAACGTGTAGAGTGATTTGGGAAAG
>KZ651102.1:476399-493292 GCA_001010745.2 Gerris buenoi | reverse complement strand
ATGTATTTTTAGGAAGGGAGTGTTTGTTGCGGGGAAATAGATTTATTGGCACGGATCCCCGCTGCCCACTGTGTGGTGTTGTATTGAGCTTGAATGTCAAAATATTACGCTTACTTCAACCCGTGTTTGCGGCTAAACGGTACGCGTGACGAAAAAAGTAGTTAAGATCTATTCTATAGGAAATTTTATGATGATTATTTTAGCGAAGAATAATTTTTTACCAAAAGTTGATGGTTTTTGAGTTATATGGCAAGTACCGAAAGAAAACGTAAATTTTTCATGTTTTTTGGCTATACCTCAAATTCCAACAAAAATGTTTGGTGGCAAACCTCAGATTCGTAATCAGCACCCCAAAAAACATAAAGGAGCAAAAAATCATAAATACTCCAGAATTTGTTTTAAAACACTCCTTTTTAGCACCTAATGACTGGACTATAATTATTAGCACTTTTAATAGCAGATATTAGAGATTCAGTATTAAAAACAAATAAGAATTGTAATTAAACTCAAATAGAAGGTTACTTAGATGCAGGTTATAAACATAGATAAACAAGGTCGTAAAAGCAGTGACGCCAACCTGATTTCAACATCTTTATTACATTAACCATTCATTTTCTACTTTTTATAAAATAATTAAGTTGCAATCTTTACTTTTTCGCCCTACTTTACTTTTTCGCCCTACTTTTTACTTTTTCTCCTTACTTTTTGATTCAGGGATGAAAAGACCTGCTTTAGTCCCTCTGAACTAATTCAAAATCATACCTTTTTTGCCCTACTGGAGATAAAATATATTAGATTAGAAATCGTATTACATTTCGAAATCAGATTAAGTCATTTATATCTTATTTTGAAGTTGCCAACTTTTATAGAGGAATATATTTAAATACTCTCATGTAGGCTGTGGTGTCCTTTTGTTTTTAAGGTCAAGTGTGCAAATTTTCAAGCTCGGGGCATAACTAGATTAAAACGATCGGCACAAACATATCGGCAGTCAACAATGAGATTATTAGTTGTTGGAGTTTACAAACAGCCTTTATTGATATTATGGTTTTATTACTGATTATAAATAAACACACAACTAATGACTAATCATTCAGGAATATATACAATTATGCATAATGGTTTCGACTATACTATATCTGACCAAAAACCACTTGTGTGGTAAAAAAACACCCCGCCAAGTCTGTGGTCCAAAAAATTTGTGAAATCAACTTTCTATCCCGCCAAGTGATGTTGGCACTTTCTCCTGACCCATCACTATCAACATAGATACTTTTCAGCTTCTTCTCCTTGGCGGTGTGCCTGCAGTACTACCTAATGTTAACTGGTTGTATTCCACGCATAACCATCTTTCCACACAAACCTCATTTGGCAAATGTGAAGGTGAAACAAGAAATTGTATTGGTGTTTGAAGAATATTAAAATTCCAGTTTTAGGAAATCGCGTGGCCCACCGCCAAGGAGAAGAAGCTGAAAAGTATCTATGTTGATAGTGATGGGTCAGGAGAAAGTGCCAACATCACTTGGCGGGATAGAAAGTTGATTTCACAACTTTTTTGGACCACAGACTTGGCGGGGTGTTTTTTTACCACACAAGTGGTTTTTGGTCAGATTTCATGACTTTTTGTACGGTTCCTAAGGAAGGATTCTCTAAACTCTAAACTGTTTATTCCCACACATTAGAATCAAATAAAAGTGAAGTTAAGAGCTTGACAAGGTCTATGAAGGGGGGGGGGGGGGTTGAGTTGAGGGGGGATGCACTAGAGCCTTAGACGAATACAAAAAGCCCTCATTTATTGAAATCGGTTAAGTAGTTTAGGCTGTAGGTGCGTCAACGTTAGAGTGACTGCTCGCTAGCTTGGTTTCTCGCTCCGCGTTAAGCGTAGGAATGAGCTATCTCAATTTTTTTGATCTAGGAATGCACTAGGGTTCTAGACGAATCCAAAAAGCCCTCATTCATTAAAATCGGTTCAGTAGTTTAGGCTGTAGGTGCGTCAACATAAAATGAAGGAAGAATAAGAATAAGAAGAAGTCATCAAAACTACCATTTTCAAACCTATTTTTCTCTACTTCTACTTGGCCGATTTTGACCATTTTTTTTTATTTTTAATCTACAGGACACGGCCTACAAATATATTAAAAAACTATTTAGGTAGCCTGTACGTATTTCACGCTGCAGACCCTCAAAAACCCTAGTTTGTCACCTACAGTATATATACACTGGCAGCTTTTGTGAAATTTTGACTTGGCGGGGCGGAACGCTGCTGCGTTCCTAAATTAACTAAGTAATGTCATAGAGCCTTTATTCGGAACTCCATCATGAATGATATTTATAATCAATTGTCTGCAGCAGTAGAGGATAAAAGCTAGTTCTGAAAATTAAACTTACAACTAAAATTAACTTATACTGACCTTAACTTTCCTGAACTTAACTTTTTACTGAAATTTAACTTATTATGGAGAGGCTTTGCCACGATTGACTTGTTTTTCATGATTCTTTTGACATTAACTCCAATTACGCTCTTAATCTTTGGTTGTAAATATCTTTTAACTCTACAAAATATAAGCTCTGGAAATTGGAAATTGCTTGGAAATTCTTTTGTTATTTAATAACGGGATGTTCTAGTTCTCAGCATCAATAATAATAACCATACTCATTATTGAAAAGTTGATGAGGGTTTCTCAGAAGTAAAATTATATGTTCATGTCGTCAAATAAAGACAGCTTAAGTATCGTAAATAAAAGTTATTTTAGTACTAAATTTCAGCAGAATTAATAAATTTTTCATATCGTCTGTAATGTAGCATATACACGCAACGTTCCGAACCCTACCAGCTAAGCATTAATTTCTTCAAATATTCATTTGAATTCTAGGTAGTTATACCCATCTTTGCGGGTATATAATGAAGCAAATTGGTTCATAAATATACTCAACATATATCACTATTTTCATACCACATACATATTATACATATAAATAAGTATAACCGTATTAGCGATCAAGCTTTTGATTTTTTGCGGCCAGTAAGTTAGTTCTAGGATGAAAAATTGCTGTACGATTTTTATTTTTATTCAGATTATTCCTATTTATTGAAAGTACTAGCCAAAGTACCCACTGTTGCCCGGGAAGAGGAGTTGTTTTTCGGAATATCATGTAGACCATGGCTTTCCTTTTGTTATGAAAGTCAAGTGTGCAAAATTTCATCAAGCTTGGAATAAAACTGAAGAATTTTACAAGAAAAAGGTACTCTTGTTTATAAATGTAGATTGGCCCGCCTCCGTTTAAAAATTGTCCACCTTCTGTTTCCGCCATATCTCTTCATACCTCTGTCCTTTTCTACCAATTGGTGAAGAGGATTTCAAATATATTTTGTTTTTATCCTTGGTCCGCCTCATCCAGTAGATTTTATATTTCCCTAATTTATTTTGAAACTACTTAGTGTGTGAGGCTTGTGTCTTTTATAAATTATTATAGACTTTATAAAACTAATATTTATAAACAAATGTAGGTACGCTGTGACTACAAGGTTGTATATTGCCGGGGGCAAAATAATAATTATTAAATAATATTATATTTAGTGCATAAAAATTTTAAGATAAGAATTATAAAGAAAGATGAGTTTGTAATTATTGTAGTTTAAAAACTTAAAGCCATCTAATTTGAAAAGCGTTTAGAAATATTTGGAATGAAGCTCCCTCTAAGCTGGGCATTTCCTTTTATTAATAAAAAGAAACAAACAACAATTTAACGGTTTCTTCCTAGAATGGCCTTGTCTCGTCGAGGAATGGTGGAGATTCATTCTATAAAGGTTTTAATAATAATGGAATAATAGATATGACCGTGAGAGCCCTCTAGGGAGAGGCAAGTTTACGGATCAACAATTCATCTCTAAGGGCGCTGGGATCCGCCGAGATCCTTCCCTGATTGAGTTTGAGAAATGTTTAATTGAAGGGCCCTGGAATAAGGGAGGAGGCGAAACTTTTGCTTAAGATATCGAGATGTAAGAGGGCAGAAGGGCGCAACCTCTCTGAAATATCCCGGACTAAAGGCTTGCGCTCCCTTTCCCTAACAAACAAGACCGAAAACATGACTCGAGGGCACTGAATGGGGCTTCTTCGTCTCGCAGAAACATTCCTAACTAATTATGAACCCATCCTTGCCAAATATTCCGCATCTCTCTTGTCTACCCCCTTCTCCTCTCATTCTCTGACAAGACTCTCGGACCTTCTGATTTTCACTGACTTGTTCGGAAAAGCAAGACTTTTCACGAAAGAAGCCAAGCCTTTTACTTCGACTTTCTGTCAGAACCAGATACCGGAGGGAAGTTAAAAGGAAAATCCCCGGAATCCATCTCTCCAGACTTCAAATTCACTTAAACGTAATGACCGATTTATTAAATTAGAAACTTGGCCTTATTTTTATTATTTTTTTTTTTTAAATATGTGTGGAGTCGCTGTAAACCCGGTAGAATCGAAGTTCCTGACGTTTTTCATTAAATATGAATTATAAAATCACGCTGCTAATAATATAATGCTATTTAAACAAACAAAAAAAAAAATACTTAGCGGAGTTAAGGAAAAATCAAAAGAAAAGCATTTTTTATTATCCAAGCGAGTGTCTTACAATGTACTGAATATTGAGAAAATAGTTAGTCATGATGAGCAGATAGTTGAGGATGGTTGTAGTACAGAGCCAACCAAGTATTGAGGGGACAGGACTATTCCCTAACCCTCACACTTAAATCTATTTAAAACATTATAAGATATATCACTTCATTGTATAAAAACTTATGCTTGTATCAAGTTGAAATTTTACATGCCTGTTTTAATTGTACTTTAGACGATGTGTATAAAGTTTTATTAAAATCGTATGATATCGATATGTATGATATCGATAAAAAGGTTGTTTTCTTTACTTTAAACGTTTAGGTCGTAGGTCCACAATGTTTTTAGCGATCTTTAACACGCCAAGTGGTGTTAATGATGGTTTTACTAAAAGAGATATTTAAAAAAGTAGTTTGTATCATTCCTAAAATTCTAATTATACATTTGATGCTTACGTTTACGCGAACGCTAACGTGGATAACGTTATCCAACGGACTCGTCTTGGACATAGGTAAAATGAACATGAATACCAAATTTTAATTAATTCGGTCTCCTTATACTCAAGTTATCGTCATCGGTCGGATTTCGTGACGTCGGTTTTGTGACGATCGTTCTTGTTGAATTCACTCCCGGGCTCCAGAGGCTGTAACGTGTCATAAGTAACCTCGTTCTAAAAATGTCTTACTTATGTACAGGTTTACCCAAGTAGTGTTCAAAGTTTTGTCATAGAAAAACAAATTGCTGGTTAAAAATAGTTGAAGTTATAACATTGGACACTGAACCTATAACATTGGACCTGAATAGAATTCAAATGACGATAATAGCTGCGGGAGGCAGGAGGCAAAATGGGAGAAGAGGAGAGGTTCTAGTCGACTAGAGACTCGAGTTTAATGGCATGATTGTCGTGCGGATTTGACGGTAAAGGTCAGTGATCTCCACATATATTGTGTATTTCTGTCGGGTGCCTGTACTGCTAACAGGGCGGTCACTGTGCGCAGTTAAGTCGGTTCAAGACCCGCGGTAGGCTGCGGTCAACCAGGGCTAATTGTGTTGCCCTGTCGTCCTTACCACCCCTGCCTTCATCCAGGCCAAACATTGATTCGTCCCTTCCTCTCTGTCCCTTCTCATAACAGGTCATTTCCATTTGTCTCTGCAATCTGCCGGCCCTCGGACGACATCGATCAGCCCGGATCTAAAGCCCTTCTAGTGATGTAACGGTGAATCCTAGGAGCACTATCAATATAACGCCCCTCGTCACGAAGGGAGGGTCGGTTTCCCGTTTGAACTGACGAGGCCTTTTCCACCCTCGCCCCCTTCTCAAAGATATTGGCTCGGCAACTAAAGCTTCTTTTCTTTTCTTTATTATAAACATAAATTTTATCCGACCGCCTTCCCTTTTCAGAGAGGCGAAGCTTAATTTAAGTTTGAATTTGTTGATCTCGTTTCTATCATTCCCCTTCCCTTAGCCCGCTTTTCTTACTCCTTTTTACAATTTATACTGACGAAAGTTGGCGAGGGAGCAAGGACTTCTCCAACTCGGCAACTCATTGGAAATTCCTCGCGTGTCATTTGAAATGGAAAGGCAAGGTGTCGAAGAAAACCAGATCCTGTTCCTTTCTGTTTCCCGCGTGTTATCTCGGCTCCTCGACTGCGCACTTCTTTCCGTGCCGGCAAGCGGAGAGTAATTCACGAAGAGATTTTAATGAGAAATCCGAGGAAGTGATCGGAAACGGAGGAGAACAGCTACCTCGTTCTCCAGACGAGGTGGCAAGAGCCTCAAATTAGAATATACATTGGATTTCCCTCCAGAAATGCTTTAGAGAAAAAAAAGGCAAGGTATTTTTAACTTAGGAAACGAGAGATGTCTATACTGTTCCGTAACAGCAATCCGCTCACAATGAAGGCAAGGGTATTTGATCAAGCGTGATGAAAGAGCCTATGTGTATCAATTTAATTTTGATTCGAAGCCATGAAAATTTTGTTTGAAATACCCTAGTGTGAAATAAGGAAAGCGAGGATGATCCCCCTCTGTAACCAGATTTTATCATTCAACGATACAAAGGATATTTTTCTGAGAAATGACGGCGTTGGGACGTTTCATTACACTCTATCTATTACGTTTAAGTTTAATAATCGAAGCGAACTGAAGCATACTTCTGCCTCTCTCTGATACTGATACCTAATGCTTCAACTCCATTTTTCAAGGCAGAATAAATTGTATTTATCACGACCAATTAATTTTATATATTTAAACTATGCCTTGTAGTCAAGAAACTGAAATGATTATTGATGTAGCATATAACTATTGAAATATGATAATTCATATAGAATATAATAATTATTATTATTATAGCTTTACAGCTATATTCTACCGCTACTGTTTGACAGATTGACTCAGGAAGTACATAAATTAAAATAATTGAGACAGCTTTAGCAAAGTTCAAAACTTAAAAGTAATATTTATTTACACAGTGACATAAAATATATTACCTCACTATTTATTTATTTTTATTATCCTCGTCGAAAATGAAGAATCAACAGTCTGAAATTTAGGTGTTTAGATCGTTGAAAAGAAAATTAGAAAGTTAAAAAGTCAGAGAGAGACAAAGACGTATTATAAAGTAGTAATACAGTAACTACCACATTTTAAATGGTTACCATTTGCTTAATATTAGAGCTAGAAGATTGAAATGAAGCAAATTTTCTAGTGGCAATGTGGACGTTTATTGGACATATGTCAAATTTTTAAGTGTGGAGGATAATTTCCGATAAATGATGTTCTGGTCGATTTACACATTCTCAGAGGCGTTCTGTGAAATTGCGCAACACTTTCTCTAACATCTTGAAAGGAAGCCGAGCGATTTCAGGGCAGATAGCGTCCTTCAACTTGGCAAGGGTACGTGGTTTGTCGACATAAACTTTGGCCTTTAAATATCACTATAAGTTAAAATCACGCGGGCTGAGGTTGCGCGAGCGTGGCAGTCATGCAACGACACAATTCCAGGAAATCACACTAATTACTTTTCTCGGTATCGACCGAGAAAAATTTGACGGACGCGATCCATGGTGCAGTGGCTCTATCTTATTGGAAACATATGGTCAGTATCCATTTCGTTATCTTTTGAATAGGGGATGAAAAAGTCGGATTTCCTGACATGAGATTGTGATGCGCAACTTCGCCGAGTGCCTCTAAGAACTTCTCCTCTAAGAACTTCGCCTCTAAGAATGTGGAAATCGAAAAGGACGTGCTTTATCGGACATTATCTACCAAACTTAAAGTTTTACTGTCCAAAAAACTTCCACATTGTTTCTAGCAAATTTGCTTTACTTCAATCTCCTAGCTCTTCTATATTAAGCTCATGGTAACCATTTATAATGTGGTCATCCACGCTGCGCCACCCATTATGTAACCTCAAAAAGACCTTAGCATATTTGTTTTTAAATTAGTTTTTGTGAAATGCTCATCTGAGAACATTTTTACCATCAAAAAAATAAATGGCTCTCTTTCTTATATGAATACGATATCACTTGATATCAATAAATTTCTATGCATTACTGCAATTAGTGGTGCACAAGAGATGCATGATACAGATTAATCTTGTTAAATTGCTGCATTTTTTATTTTACTGTACTTATGTATATTTTTAATTTTTATTGAAAACCTATAATGTATTGTTTCATTCCATTCTATTCTAATATTTTTACTTCTCTTTCTCTTATTTTTTGGGTTAACCTCTCTTCGCTTATTTTGTATCTACATTAAATTTTTACTTCTAAATAGATACTATTTTTTAATAGAAATTACATTTTGTTAATAGAAACATACAACCTATCCATCACGAAAAAGTTGCAACCCTATTCTTAATAGGACGGAATTGTTTCCAGGAGTAAGTGAGGTGGTGGGGGGGATTTATGAACGAAGCTTTATTCCAATTTCTCTCAATGATACATTGTCTGAAAGCTATTACATTTTTCCTCCATTTTTTCCATTATGATTTCATGCGTCCATTCCAAAGCAATAAATATAACAAGGTTGGAGGAAAAAAGAGAGATTCCACCTCCACTGACATCCATATCTATTTAACTTTTTAGATTTATTATCATCTAAAAAGATTTAGAGATAGTCTATCGTAACTCGTAACTGCAAGGGAAAAAAAATTAGTCGTATCAATGCTATATTGTGGTTTTAGTTCGTCCTGCAAAATTGTCATTTTTCTTTGCCTACTGTCTATTTGTAGACAATGAAAGATCGAAATGATAATGTATTGATGGGGGTTTTAATTTTTGATTGATAACCTATATACTATTGTCGAATTATGTACCCATATCTAAGCTAATAAAGATCAGTTACACACGTCTCATCTTTGGTTATATTCGACTTCTCTTCTCTTCAAAAAGAAACGACGCTAAGCTGGAACAGAATTGTAAAACTTCTTTAATTTACGTTGATTGAATTCGTTAATGTCATTTATTTACCTCTTTACCTGCAAATTTTTTTGCTGGATTACGCATATGCTGATTTCAGTTTGAAACTGTATTAATCTGAAGCAAGAACGAGTACTAAACCGATTTTGAAGAGTTTTATGATCATTTTTATTATTTATTGAAATTCTAACACAATTAACATTATTGTTGATATAAATGTAGCTTGTACTGAATGTGGTTAGTGTTGGTTAGATTAATTATTAATCGTCCCAAACCTTCTTTGCATTTTCACTATAAATAATAATTAAAATTAGTTTTTAAAATCTACTTAAAATTAATTTTTGTCGCAATTTCAGTGTTAACGCTTTAAAACAGAAGTTGGTCATATCCTTTCAAAAAGCCTTCTTCTTGCGTAAAAATTAACTAATTATTAAATGTCTTGTCTGCCTATTCAGCTAAACATCCCATTTGCTCTCACTTAATTATTATTACAAAGTCAATATAAAAGAGCCTGTTATGCTTCATTGTTATAATTAAACGAAATACAGAGCGTTAAAATAAAATTCAATCATTCAATTTTTTATTACAATTTAAGAGCACAAGATTTTCATTAGAATGTATCATATGTGTGATATACATACATGTAGAACTCGCATGATCAGTTTTATTAACGAACAGGCTGTACAAGTGCTAAATATAAGACTTAACAAAAGAATTAGCCTTTAAACGATAAAGTGTAGGGTGTGGAAACAATGTGATTCTACAATCTCTTAACTCGGTTCGATGAACCGTTAATCCCCGTATCATAAAAAAAACTTGCTCGACTTCAAAGCATTAAAAACATTTGTTCCCTGTCACTGAATATTAATTCTTGACTTCACGAGTAGGGAGATAACGGATTTTAAAATCCGGAGGGGTCGGAAATTCGGTGAACTGCGGGAGCGTGTAATAGGACCGAATGCGGGGAACGTTCCGAGTCGAGTGAATTTGTAAAAAGGGTGATTCAGAACTCAAGTACCAGAAACGGAAACTAGGAGAGGAAAGTACAGTCGGCAACATCCAGGCAGAAAAAACACTAGGGGGGAATACTTGTCAAGTCGGTATGAACCCTCTTCAAGCCTCGTGTAAAATATACATTAGCCGAGCTCAGGCAATTATAAAACAAGAGACTCGGAGGATACGGAGGGGGACAAATCCTTGCCTAGTGATAGGAGGGAGTACCCTTATTAATCTCGAGAGGGAGAGGGCTCACCCCTAAAACAAATTAATGCCTCTGTACACCAAGGAGGGGGTACTGAGTAGGGGGCGTCTTCTCCTTATTAACCAGATCCGAGATAAACTCGCAGGGTAGGTTGGCAACCCTGTCCTCGGGAGAGAACCCTCTCCTGTCGAGGTGAATTATTAGGGCAAACCTGCCCTTGAGTTTAGAGACTGTGTTCCTCAGGGCACCAACCCCGGCCCGCTCTCTTTACTTTATACACCCTAATACCGACAGCATCCCCTCTATTAATATTACCATAATTCCCTCCACCCATGGTTACCTTCGAACACCTTACCACCTACGATAAATGCCTGGCAAAAGAAAAAGGAAAAACTCGGCCTTTTATTTGATAGATGGACACTTGATCGTAGAGAATTACGTTTGATGAAATCTAAGTCTGGAGGTTATGGTATTTTTTTATTTTATTTTTTTTTTCGAAATTTATATTTAATGGCTGTTAGATATAATGGTCGTTTTTCCTTTAAAAACCTGGAATTTATAAACCTAAATCACCATAAGTCAGAAAACAATATTTTGTAAATGAGGGAATAACGCGTTACTTGTAACTCGAGTCCCGTTCAAAAGATGGCAAGTTATATATTAGTTATTACGTTTGATGATCGATCCTATTTTATATATAACACACTGAATGAAATTGTATTATATTTCCAAAGCATACTTTTTAAACTAAAGTTGTATATCTATATAAACTTCTAATAAAGTTTAAAATAAAAATTAATTTTAAAATAAAGAAAAAAGTACGTTTAGTTATTAGATACATATTATATATATTGAAACATATAAAAACTTTAATATTCATTGTATGAGTGTGTATTTATATATATTTTTTTTTTTTGCTTTATATTTTATTTAATTTTAAGTAATTAATCGGCATTTTGAACCCCTAAAAGAACTACAATGTCTATATCCTAGGAGGATGTTCAATATTAAAATAATTCTTAAGCGCAAATATTCAATGGAAAAGGTTTGATTATTTATGGTTTTACTTTTTAAACTTAAGATAACATAGAGCATTTTTAGCATTACATCAATGATATTATTAAACAACTTAAAAGCGAAGTATGTTTATTCGGTGCTAACAGTAATAAAATGTTTTACTACCATAATAATTTGATAGTTGTTTGATTAAATAGCATAAAAGTTATTGTAAGAGATAAAAATGGAACATTTGTGCGTAGCGCAATAGGGGTTACTCAATCTCGTCACTATTCAAAGTAAAATTATTCAAATTTTATAATTATAATGGGACATTCAAGGTTGTAATTAATATGTGGCCTTCACTCCTGCTGGTAGATTATTATGCCCCTATATCATCCAAATTTTATTAAAATTTGACTGATAGTTTCTAAAAGATAGTGGTTCGATAAATTGTTGAAGGACAGATCTGAGAGCAATAATGTTGCGTGATGTCTTGAGCGCATATCTATCTAATAAATTTATATATAAGAATTGTTGAATTCTTGAAGTTGTTCTTGAGAATGATTACAGTTTTCTTCACCTTTAGCGTGCAAGCAATATAATTTGTACTTGTCTGTATTTTTGGATCTTTTCAATTTATTTTTTGGTACTAGCAATGGGCTAAACAAATCAACAAGTATTGAGAATCACTCCGTGTTTTATAAATTCTAAGCTATTCGTCAATCAAATTGAACCTTTTTATCGACCTTTCAAAACATTGAAACAAAAAAAAAAAAAATCCTTTTAGAAATCTGTTGCTTTCTAAAGGAAATTGAGTAAGTGTTTTTGAAAAGTGTTGTCGACTTGACGTCAAGCCGAAGCCATTCATTTCAATTTGAAGTGTCGCAAAGTCAGTTTATGAAACCTTTCTATCCACCTTTTTGCCTTCACTTGTTCTCTGCAAAAAAAAAGTTTGTTAACAGCAAGTAATTTTGGGTTTTATGCGCGTGGGGGTGGATTTCAAAATCCTTCGAGAAATGTTTAATCTTTATTTGACTTTTTTGCTTAGAAAATGCTTAAACTTTATCATGAAAGAAAAAAAATTATTGATTTACCCACAAAATTCGTAACCGATGTATCAATGGAATTATCCTTGTTATGTGTTTTTTAGACAATTTAAGTGGTTTTTAGTCGGATGTCTGTATATCTTTGTCACGCACAACTTCCACAGTCTAAGTTTTTAAGCTAGAGAGTCATTAGTCATTACTTGCATTAGTTTTGCCTCCCGGATAATCATTAATCTATGACGTCATTAAGCCCATTTTTTTATTAAATTAAAAATTCTTAAAAAAAAAAAAAAATCAAAACTTTTTCCAATTGCATTAAAATTTGCAACAATTATACCTTCATAGTTCATCATCAGGGGACTTATGGTAAAATAAACTCGGTTTCAAAAATGATTTTGGTTCAAAATGATCAATATTTGAGGATGTGTATGTAGGTTGTAAAAGTGAATTAAATTTATATTTTGTTAATAATATTCTACTATATAAATAATATATAGTAACAATATATATAACAATATTCTACTATGTATTATTGAAACATCTCTAATGCTTTTATTGGTGATAAGAAGTAAGAATTAATTAGCGCAGCGCGCTTCCCGTTCCCAGTTTGTGCAATAGAGCATTGAAAAGGGAATTGAGAAGAGATGATCAAAATGGTAATAGGGTAAAGAGTAAAAATTCAATAGCAATTTACCATTAACATATCTCGACATTCAAACCAAAAAAAAAAAAAAAATGCTACTTAAAACTTAAATAATACTTTCTTCTGTAAAGTGATACTGATTTTATCTAACTTTATAAGTGATTATCAGATGATTAAAAAGTTAGGTTTTCCGGTAAAATCCACATCACGAAGGGTTTGAAGTCCGACGTTTCGCTTCCACTACAGGAAGCATCTTCAGGGTTGTAGTGCATCGTGATGTTGACTCGAAGCAAACACAAGATATACTGTATATCTTGTGTTCATCCATATATCTTTTATTTGTCACCAGTATATCTTGTGTTTGCTTCGAGTCAACATCGCGATTTATAACCCTGAAGATGCTTCCTGTAGTGGAAGCGAAACGTCGGACTTCAAACCCTTCGTTACACGGATTTCACCGTAAAACCAAACTGTTTATTAATTTAGGTATAAAAGAGAATAATAAATATTTGATTGCATTAATAGATTCAATATCATTATTACCGTTTTAAAGAAAAAAAGATGGCACGTCATCTTTTTTGACGTCCCATTTCCATACCACGGTAATTACAAAGGTTGGAATTACTAAATTACTATCTGACAGAGAGGTGGAAGTCGAGCTAAATAATTCGTAATTGAAACGCTTCTGTGTGCGCCACTTCGGGTGGCGCAAGGGGGGAGACAAAATAGAAAATAATAAATAAAACTATATAAATGAAAATAAGAACGGACTTACCGGTGACGGCTTCGCGTATTCGGCGTGCTGGCAGCGGAGAGGCCTCTCGTCGCTTTCTCTCTTCAAGCCGGGTTTTCCAAGGAGATACGGTACGGTACGATATGAATAATAATTACGATAAATGATAAATACAACTTAATAAGTAAAATGATAATACATATATGGATTTAAGAAAGAAACACTTGACTTCAGGTCAATGAAGATGGCGATAGAGACGCCGCGGAATCAGAAGAAAAAAATTAAACAGTCTGCCACTCGATATCAGATCCGGAGGCCAACTAAAAGCAACACGTGACTCCCGCAGCAACTAGCGCAAGTTACAGATTACAGGTGACCAATGAAAATTACGGACATAGGTCATGAAGAATAAAATCAACGATGGAGAAAAAAAAACAAATGATAGAGCTGGCGCTAATAGCTTCAGAATGCAAAGTATTAATAGTGACAATGGAACAGGCAGCTGTTTTCGGCTACATTTTAAATCATAAGCTATGTCCGAGAAGATACCTCGGACAACTTTAGCACGACGATCGATGAATCGAGACAGAAACCGGTGAATTTTAACGTTTGTTTTTATAGAAGGAAGGAGAGTATAAATTGGCAAGGCTCGCAGAGTGAGATGGATGTATAAAGGCTTTGGAAGGTACATTACCGCTTCCCGCGTGCATTAGACTCGCCTAGGACAACGCATGCAACACATCAAAGGGCTTTCGCTTTCCAAAATGGCTTTCAAAAGGGCCCAAAGGTTTATATAGGAGACCGGTGTAACCTGCAAACAAACCCTACGGTGCCTACCCGCTCAAACCTTAACACCTATAACCTTGCCTCCAGCGAAACCTATACCTGTAAATAAACGCAATACATACGACATAAGTCTCGATTTCTGAACCCTTTTCTCACTTACTCGTCCGATAATGGACTTGAAAGAAAAACTAAGCCTCTACACAACGAGCTATTTTTAGATATTTCACTTTACCACAACTCCGCCATGTAATTCCCTCTTTTACTTTGTACTTTTATGTATTAAGTATATAATAAATAAGATAGAGAAAAATTCGAATTTTATGGGTTTACACATTCCTGCTAGTTCTGTTTTGGGAAAAGTCCCCCGAAAACTCTAAAAAGCAACTGTTAACATTTTTTAAAATTTATTATACGAGTAAATTATGTAAATTAGATTTTATGGAATTTTAAATTTAGCTTATTTAATTAAAAATTCAATTTTTAAGTTTTTGTTAGTATTCATACTAAGGAACGTTTAAATTTTAATTTAAATCAAATTATAATTACTATTTACAACGGGAGACTGACAGAGAAAAATAGACTTCAGCACCGAGATTCGAACCACGGGCCTCTTTTATTTCCAGTAAAGACACTGTAGCCAACTAAGCTATACTGAAGAATAATTTCCTCTGTCGATAACGATACCTAGTCCCGAATTAAGCTTTCAAATTTTTCTACAAGTCTAGAAGTCAACAGACATAGATGACATTAGAACTGGACCGAGAAATTTCGCTTGTAATTATAAAGGAGGCCCGTGGTTCGTATCCCAGTGCTGAAGTTGAAGCCTATTTTTCTGTCTGTCTCCAGAATAGTAATTATAATTTTATTTTTATTATTTAATTAAGTTTGTTTGAGTTTGTAGTTGTCGTACTGATTTTTTTTCGGTTTCACTTGAATCTTAAGGCTCTACCGCCCTTTGAGGTTAGGAAAAACAGTAAAATTACAATTATACTGGTTCTAAGCATGATATCAAAAATCTAATCACAGGCTTCATTCCTAATTTTAATTCTGCACACTTTGAGCCCTATTTCAACTTCCTANTTTAATTATTTTTTTTTTTTTTTAATGGTTATTTAGCAGTAGAGCCATTAATAACCCTTGTTCTCTCCTATTTTTATTTTATCGCAGCTGGTTACCCAGCCATTTTCTAAATTTCTTCAATGAGGTCTGCTTCAGCCAAGAAAGAAAAGAGTCTCTGTATTGTTTGCTCATTGTCTGTTAAAATTTCGAAAGTTGTTTCCGGAATATTGTGTTTGTTTCTTAATTGGTCTAGTACAATACAGTCTGTTAGTACATGATTTACAGACAGATATACATGTTTATTTTTTTTCTCGTTTTCAAGGAGTTTTTGGGGGTAGCACCCCCAAATTTAGAGCTAAAATTTATTTCTCAATTTTTCCTCAGGATATGATTTTTCTGAACATGTATGCCAAATTTCGTCAAAATCGGCCCAGTAGTTTTTAGGCTCCAGGCGTTTGCACAGACGACAGACAGACAATTTTTAAAACTATGTTTTTGGGCTCAGGCTCAGGAGACCTAAAAACCACGCTATCACAATACTTTCTCTTTATATGAGAAAGTAAACAATATATATGTATATTTATACGTGTATAATTGTTTTGTGAATTTAGGAAAATAAATAAAACATATAGCTACGTTATTTATTTATTAATGAATAAATAGTACTGCTTTTGCGGTGCTTTCTCTTCATCTTAGTAAAATCTGGACATTTCTCAAATCCGGACACAAAACCGGACAGATGTTTCAAATCCGAACTGTCCGGACGAAATCCGGGCGTCTGGTAACCCTACCTATATGCCCCTTCTTTNGAAATGGCGCCTGTACTATTTATCATAGGAAATTGAAAAAGGGCTCAAATTGTGCAGAATTAAAATTAGGAATGAAGCCTGTGATTAGATTTTTTATATCTTGCTTAGAATGAATAAAATTTTCGTTTTTATGATTTTTCTAACCTCAAAGAGCGGTCGAGCCTTAAAACGTTAATACATGCAAGAATGAATTAATTAAAGGAATTAACTAGAAGAGAGAACTGAATATATATATTTAAATAATAATGGTAATGTAATACTAATTATCTGGAACGACAATGAAAGTAATATTTGCATTAAATCCTATTTATAACCGACAACATAAAATTGAAAGCAGAATATTAAATTTATTTTGAATATTTAGTTAAATGTTTACTGTAAACCATTTCAAACCTTAAGTGTAGAGTTTAAAAATAATAAAATGAAGTAATTAAAACTTAGAGGCAATTTATGAACTTAGTTAATATTATTAATAATTTATTTATATATTTTTATATACACACACACACACACACATATATATATATATATATATATATATATATATGTGTGTGTGTGTGTATGTGTGTGGATGTAAAGATTCAAACA